>JAZKJV010000922.1:122854-270174 GCA_037367405.1 Ottelia alismoides | reverse complement strand
TTGAAAGGTTGTAAATCCTAGACAGGATAAGCTCATACACATGTTGTAGTCCCTTGTATAAAGTGAACCTTCATAATCTCTACCTATGTCGGTTTGCTTGTTTTGAGCCACTTCATGTGATTATTGAGTTATTTGTTTAAATCTAATCATTTTCCTTATACAGAAGTATTCATCATTATCTAGTGTTTTTTCACACTAAAGTTGCGATAAGGTGTCAATATGAAGATATAAAGTCAAGTCACATAATATTAAAGGAGAAAGCAGCGTTAATATGATCGCTAATATCTTATCATGTGGAATGTAAACGACTACAATGCAACCACATTGAACGACAATGCAACCACATTGAAACATAACGAACTGGACACAATCAAACATATGTTAACATTAAACAATTGCAAATGTAGAAATGGTTACTTGAATATTTATTAAATGCATGCATCGCCCTCCCACTCATCTAAAATGGTGATCACGTTAAAGCCTTTTTTTTTTAATATTTACCGATCAGCTATGCTCGGATCTAATATGCAATTGGGGAAAAATAAAGTTGGATTAATATAAAAAATGAGCAATTATATACATAATCTCTACATTCTATCATCTAGCATCTTAGGCTGTTTTATGCTAACCTAATATTCGTACTCATTAAATCATACCTGCAAAACTAAAATCTTGACCGATGAAGAAATTTAATTTGATTGAGCAATTTCGACCCAAAAAATTTGCAATCAAGTTGTGGGATCTTGATATACCGATCGGTGCAAATAAGATATTAGTGATCACAAAGAATCATTTGAGTGGCCGGTAATAATTTTAAAAATGTCTCTTCAATAAGCAACCCTATCCTCTAATCAGATTTGTCGACCCAAAAATTATATAGGCATTCTATGTTGAAAAGCTTCATTGAATACGACAAATCGAATTTTGACTTAGAGGTCGTCTGTCTTCAATTCGTCAAAACACATTAGAACACTACCAGAAGTAATGAAGTCATTATCTAGTAATGAAGTCATTATCATCTGTGAGATAACCATCATTACATGCATATTGAAGAATGACATGGTGGACTCAACTGAACTTTAGTACAATTATTTGCGTGCTCTTATGATTATTTTCTTCATTCACTGCAAGTTTTTCAACAGTAGTCTCGAGAGAGACAAATGCAGATGCTCATGTCTTGCATGGATTTTAGTATATAGAATCGATCGGTTCGAGGAATTCATCAGTTTCTATATTTTAGAGCATCGTTTACATTGTTATCATAGTCCAACATTCCACAAAAAACCTCGACTTCAACAACCTTTGATGGACAAAGATGAATAAAGTTATGATCTTATTGGTTAATAAAAAAATATCATAATCGAATATAACTTTATCGGTTTCTGAGGCCTCTTCTGAAGCTAGCATCCTTTTCAGACGAAAAATTATTTTCCTTCGTAATATAGTTTTCTAAAAAAATTACGACTAATATTTACTTTTATTTTTTAATTGTATAGGTCTTGAATCGTTTTAAAACATTACAGATAATGGTATGAAAATTTGATTTAAAAAGACCTAATTAACATTTTTGTATATTCGGGTATTTATGTTTATATTTTTATAAGTGACATAAATTTAACATCTATTACATAACATAAGAGTATAATTTCTTTGTTCCATTCACATTTGAAAGATGATCGACGGGCAGGTCTTGCAGGAAAGACTTTTTGGATTGAATGAAGCGCAACTGAAAGGCCCAGAAGGCTTCCCATCTGAAACAGAAGGAGAACTTTCTAGCTTCCAAAAGATGGCTAGTGTTTGACTATATATTAATATTAGGGACTGATTTGATATATCACTATTTATTATCTTTAGTTCGCCACTATATAAAAATGTAGTTTCTAAATCATATTATAGGCCAATTCAGATATTGTTTCTCTAGGTTGCCTCCCTAAATTGAAAATCCTAATTTCTCTCTACTTTCATGTGATAGGAGCAAGGTTCTAAAAACTGGACCAGATGTTAAACCGGTCAGTCTTCAGGTTGGTCTAATTGATCGGACCGTCAGTCCAAACTGATTGGACCGGTGACGATGTCAGCATGACATCATCCTTCCTATCAACTCGGAAAAACCCATGTCGGGCTTAATTTACTGGTCCGATCGGTTGAACCGGTTTTTTGAACCAATAAAATCGGATACATATATGTAAGTATGTATTTATATATCAATGAAATGATCATTTAAAATGTCAAATCTTTCAATAGAATAGCATGATTGTCTATTTCGAATAAAACTCTGCAAAAGTTAGTCACATTTTCTAGCATTATATATGAATATATTATTATAATCGTTTATTTATAATTTCTTTTTTAAAATTACTCTAAGAAAATAGTTGCACAACTTATATTCAAAAAGAGAGGGGAACTGATATTGCAGAAGTTAAGAAGGGCACAAGTGATAAAACCCCTATTATTTCATTATTTAAATCTTTATTTTTTGAAAATTTACCAAACCATCACAAGTGTGCCAATCCGGGTCAATCCATTCCGATCGGTCGGATAAACCCGATCCAACCATCGGTCAGATCGGTTTTCATTTTCTCTTTTTTTTTGATTTTTTTGAAATTAATACATAGAACCGGTCGCACCGACCGGGTCGAGGCTGATTCTCGGTCCGATCGGTCTGACCGGCCGGTCTGGTTCGGTTTTTAAACCCTGGGTAGGAGTGCATTACTTTTATTGTCATCCAATGTGTAATATACTAAAGTCTTGATAATACAATAAAAAATAGACTTTTGAATTATATTGCATTGTTACGATTTTTATTTAGAAAAATAATGTTACACTCTGAACCCCATATGAATGAAATTTGTATTTTACAATATCGTGTAGTGAAGGATACCACAAAATGTACACCATTAATCAAGATCCAATAATGTATATTGTTATACTCTAAACCCCAAATGTTACATTGTAAACCCTAATGCCACACTCTTACCCCTTAACTAAACCCATTTAATACTCCTAGCTAAAAAAAACCCTTTCAGTACTCTTACAGTGTCACACACTTACTCTTAAACTAAATCATTTAGGGTGTGTTTGGTATGCAGGTTAGACCGGGTTAAACTAGTAGAGAGTAACTCATTTTTGTATTTGGGGTGCTTGGATAGAGGGTTAAACTGAGTGTGAGTTTGTTGTGATGTGATTGTATTGGAGTTCGGAAAAGTGAGTAGTTACTGTGATGTGATTGCATTTGAGTTTGAAAAAGTGAGTAGAAGTTGAGTAGTTTATAATTTTAGATGATATGGTGGTATGATATATTATTTTTTGATGGAATAGATGAAAGAGAAATGATTTATTTAATGTATAAAAAAGAGAGAGGAAGTGGGCCCCACGAGCGAGAGAAGGCGAGGGTTTTGGAGGATAAACCTCCCCAAGGGAGGTTAACCCAGGTGCCAAACGACCCCTTAGTAATTGATTCCACACGAGGAGGCGATGATGGCAACAATCACAACACCAACATAAGAGGGCGGGAATTGAGAGTAAGAATGAGAGAGAGACTATTTGAGGGGTGGGGGAGGGAGCACGGTCTCTTCATGTTTATTAGGCTAAAGTCTCATCCTCATAGTCTTAAGTGGTTTAAAATCAAAACCACATCTTCAAAGTCAGGAAGGTATTTCTACCATCATATGTAGGGAATTAATTTTCCAGCACACCATACAATTTATCATGGTGTTTGCTTAAAAACACACTAAGGTTGGAATTCCATCACAAACTAATATGGCATCACATCATATTCCTCATTCCAACCCTCTCCAAACCTACTAACCATCTAAGCAGCTACTATTTACAAGAGTTTACTCCAATCCAAACCAACTGAATTACCAAACATCTATATACCTTATACAGTGCCATCCCTGACATTTCATGGGACCTAGGCAAAAGATAAAAAAGGGCCCCTATAAAAAAGTTTTTTAAAAAATTTGGAATTTCTTATAAAAAAAGCTCTTTAAAATTTTCAAATAACTATGTTTATTTATCGACAAGCATCAAACAATAAGTCATGAAATTAAAAATTAAAAAAAAGATTTCTACGAGCGTTTTGGGAGGCAAAATCGTTAATAATAACATCTACATCAATGTTTTCTATTAATTTTTTTCAATAGATAATGTTTCAAGACCATTCAATTTTCTTGCAACATTGATGATCTCAAGTAGGTTTTTATCAATTTTAGTTTTGAAAACTTCTTTCGATTGATGCCACTGTCACAGGTAAAGTTCAAAAAAATTCTGTATGCAATGAAAACATTCGGAAAACAATCCGCATATTTTATAAAGTTAAGAATTTCTATAGCATACATCGACTCATTTGGCAAAGTCATTTGCAACACTTTTAACTCAGAGTACAAATCATTGAAATCAACATCACTTCAATCATCATGGAAAAAATTTAGAGTGGAAATTAGCACAATATTCTTTTGATTTTTTATCATCCAACACCTTTAACATATTTGAATCAAATAAAAATCCAAAAATATTTTCAAATTCTTTTAATTGCTCAAATCTAATTTTTAAAGATGTTATCGTCATATCTACAACAACAACAAAATACTCTATTCTAAATAACTCATCAGCGGATTGGAATTCTTCATCCTCATCATTCTCATGTAATTGTTTTTTTTCTAATAACACGACGCTTTATAGGATGGCTTGGCTCTATATCCATTTCAAGTGCAATACTCTTAGCAATTTCTAAACTAGCAGCAAAATCTTCTTCTCTGTACTTAGAAAAAATGATAAAATACCTCCTATTTGTTTTATGCTAGAGTTAATACTAACGGATTCAGATTGCAATATCTTGCTCACCATATTCACAAAAAATAAAATGTCATACCAAATTACCATACCATGATGAAATCCAAAATTAAGTGCATTAGCTAAACTCTCGGCTATAAGATAAAATAGCTAGAAATAGGATTTAGAAAAATTTAAATAGGTATGTAGAACAATATTCATGTATTCAAATCCATGTGGTTGGATTTCTGAAAGAAAAAACCAAAAAAGAAATAGAGAATCTGCTCCCTAATGGGAATTGGGAAACCCATGTTATTGTTTAGCTTCACAGGTAGCGAGCCAACCAAAAAACACAGAATCCAGATCCACGATGGTCACTGAAATTGGAGAGGATTGGGGGCCGTTGGATCTCATTCACTGGCCTCCACTTGCTTGAAAACATATGCCATTATTTGATTTTGTCTAAACAAAAGTCACCCAAATTCAAAGGCAATAATTGATGCAAAACCGCGAGCATGTAGTTTGGTACATCAAAGATCGACAAACCTGTTGTATGCAGAGGGGACACCAGACACGTTGCTTCTTCCCTGGAGCTATATGTATATTTGTTGTTGTTGGAGAGATCTCGAGAGAGAGAGAGGAGGGAGAGGGGGGGGGGGGGGAGAGGGAGGACGGTTAGTAGTGGTACTGGTCCTCTAAATATTTTTTTTATCTGCAATTTTTGAAGTTTTATTCCTTTCCCCATCAACTAAACAAAATGAAAGTTTACATCGAAACCGAAGGCAAGCGGGCAACAAGCTGCGCCGCTAGACCTTTTTGAATTGCAAAGCCAATTCTTTTAAACACTACATCCATAGATCGATGGTCCAAATATATAAATTTTATGAGAGGATAGGGGTGGGCGCCGTTGGTTATTTCGAGAGAGAGAGAGAGAGCGGGATTAAGGAATTAAAGAGAGAGATGGGGGGAGAGAGAGGATGTCTCGGTCATCAAGAACTAAAACAACGGGACCCTTAAAAAACTAAAAAAGGACGTTGGAGTCTTGGAAAATGTTAGAGAATTACAAACTTTGGGTTGGATTAAGATTTAATATGTCTTTTATTTATGCAGATGAAGAAAAATGGGCTCTTAAAATTAATGGACCCTGGACCGTTGCACTCCTAGACTACCCTCAGGGTACCTTATATAAAGTTGGGTTTTTCACCCAGCTTTTATCACAGGGATTTCACTATTTATTTCCTTTTCACCCGGGGGGTTTGGCCCGAGAGCACCTCTCTCTCTCCCTCTCATTCCGTCTCTCTTCTCCCACTTTTCATGCAACCGAACCTCTCTTTGCCATTATGCTCTCTCTCTCCACCCACGTTTCTCTCTCTCTCTCTCATCCCCCTCTCTTCCCCCACTTTTCATGCAACCGAACCTCTCTTTGCCATTATGCTCTCTCTCTCTCTCCACCCACGTTTTTGATAATTTTATATACTTAACCTCTAACTTTCAAACTCATTATGTATTATTTTTCCCAATCAAGTCTTATATCTTAATATACTATAAATATGCACAATTTTTATCATACCCATTATTGGTATAAAGCATTTAATTTGATGGATAAATGAATAATAGTCTTTTCAAAATTTTATCATTACTTTGTCTTTTTTTCTCTTTATTCATATTTCAAAATATCATTTCAAACTATTTTTAATCTTTTAATATAAACTTTAGACTACAATTTCCCAATGAATTTGAAAGAAAAAATACAATCTTATGAAATAACTTTGATAAATAAATAAATGGATTTTTATCAGTTTACCCCTTCAAGATATTACAATTTCAGTTATACCCCTCCCTTTTTTGGAATATCAGTTATGCCCCTACCTTCTTGCAAAATTCACAATTCTGCCCTTCTATTAAGGTAAAGTAGGGGCATAATTGATATTACAAAAGGGCAGAACTATGAATTTTGCAAGAAGGTAGGGGCACAACTGATATTTCAAAAAAGGGAGGGGTATAACTAAAATTGCAATATCTCGAAGGGGAACAACTGATAAAAACCCTAAATAAATATAGAAAAGTCAAAATAGAAGCAATTATAAAAATATACATCTTATCAAGGAAGTAAAAATAGTATAATAGAAGTAGTTAAAATTTCCTACAATAAAAATGACCTATAGTAACATGTAATTTAATTTATGTTGTCACATTTTCATGTTTAATTTATAATGGTTATTATGTATTACACAATTTAACTTTATGAAATAACTTTTATGCATATCAGAAATGTCAATGTATATATATAAAGCAATTATAAACACCTTCATCTTATCAATCAAGGAGAAATAATGTAATAAAAGTAGTTAAAATTTCCTACAACAAAAATTCACCTACGACACCATGTAGATTAATACATTTCATCAAATATTTAATTTATACAAATATTATTCATTGGAAATTATATTTTATTCATTAAATTTGGATGAATATCATATTCACTGTTATATTCCATCAGCAACGAGTCATATGACATCAATTATTAATTGATGTTTTTTTAATTATTGTCAAATAAACAACTACTAGAGCAAATTTCAACGGTCACCGTTATTTTATGTTATATAAACTTTTTTCTAATGAATATAACTTTCATTATAAATTACAAGAATTTTTTTACAATAAATAATATTCGTTGTTATAAATTAAATATCATGTATTTATGCATACAAAAGGTGTGTTTGTTTAATTAAATAACAATAAAAGAATTACAACATTCCTATAAAAAAATGATTTACAAATAATAATAATATCAAATATAATATAATAGGCAAGATGATTATTTTATTTTATTTTTGATATTACCAAAATGAAGTAACGCAGGGAAGCGTCTTTTAAACTAGTGTCCTAAACCACCCGAACTTAAAAATGTTGCACGACACGTGTCTTCTTTCCTGCCAATTTAGGGCAAATCCTTGATGGGCTCAACGACGTCAGGCAAAACAAATGGCAGCGACGGTGTTTGCACGTCTCACTTCCACCCTCATCTCCAGGGCTCTCAAGCTCCCATCCTCCATCAACCCACTGCCCATCGGAACTCCACTTGGAGCCTCAACGCCCCCAATAAAGGTTCCTTCCTTCGTCTACATACACGCCCTCTTCCTCCTTCCCATTTCCCATCACCTCATCTCCCACCTCGCAGAGATACACCACCAGACGAGCGATGTCATCTCCGGGCCCCAATAAGGAGTCGCCTTCGAACAACCCGGGGCTCTGCTCCGAGCCCGACGAGGCCACCAAAGGGTACTTCCTCCAGCAAACCGTGAGCTCCCTCTATCCTCCAGATGCCGTATTCCGTTTGATATTTTTGTGTTGGACGGTGGGGATTCAGATTGGATCGACGTTTATCCGTGTGACCTTTCAGATGTTCCGAGTTAAGGACCCGAAGGTCAGCCTCGACTTCTACTCCCGTGTCCTTGGAATGAAGTAAGTCCCCTCCGGCCTTGGTCTCTCACGTATGTTCTTTTATACAAAAATATCTTTTTTTGGTTCGCCTTTCGAAATGCTTGCCAGTTGCCACCCCACTTTTATTTATTTACTTATGGTTGGATGCATCTCAGTTTCTAGAGTTTGATCCTTAACGGAAAAAGATTCACAACGTGAATAAAAATCTACCATTTGCTTTCGGTTAATTGGTTTGTCTTCATCACGATGTGTGCGTTTATGGGCACACAGTATTACTGGTGTCCTTGTTATCATCATAATTGTGAAAATGAGAGTAATCATTTTACTATCACCATTTCCACTGTGGAGATTTTCATCCTACCAATGACCACTCATATTCGAGGCTTCCCTAGAGAAGAGGACCTTGATGAGATATGTTATGGGCTGGCACGAAATGGTGATCATAATAACCATGTTGGGGTTTGGATTTGATATCTATTACCTTAGCACCTTTTCCCGTTATGCCATGACTTCAAAATTGCACCTCCGTAAATTAGAAAGCAGAGAGGGTTCACTTTCAAGCATAAGTTGAGTAGTCAACATTGCTTCACCTTGGCATCTTGATTGCTGTTATATATGCTGGTAGTTGTCAGGAATGTATTCTGGCAATCAGAAACTCATAAAAATTGCAAGAAAGTTACTGTTATCACTCTATTTCTTGTTCCTTTTGTGTAATTTCAACCCCATGACCATCTTCTATTTGTTAGCAAGAACATTGCTAGTCCTCAGCATCTTTCTGGATACCTCTCTGCACTCTTTTGCATTTTTGGAAGCCTTTTTAACAGTTTAGATTTGAAACATCAGGTTACTTAAGAGGTTGGATTTTCCTGAAATGAAGTTCAGCCTCTACTTTTTGGGATATGAGGTAGGGTTTATATCCATTGCTCTGTAATGTTGCAAATTCGACTTGTAGCTCACAACATCCTTCAACCTCCCAGGATCCGGCATTCGCGCCT
This sequence comes from Ottelia alismoides, assembly GCA_037367405.1. Taxonomy (NCBI): domain Eukaryota; kingdom Viridiplantae; phylum Streptophyta; class Magnoliopsida; order Alismatales; family Hydrocharitaceae; genus Ottelia; species Ottelia alismoides. The sequence continues at coordinate 260,962 of JAZKJV010000922.1, read as the reverse complement.
GAAGATGCGACCCAAAGAACGGTGTGGACATTTGGGCAGAAGGCCACTCTTGAACTCACACAGTGCGTGCAATTTTCCACGGTTTTGTGCTTCCAAATTGGAAAAAAACACTTTTGGTTTTGGCTGCCTTTTTCCCCTAATATGCCTCATTTATCTTGTCTTGAAATTTAGTAACTGGGGAACAGAAAGTGATCCTGACTTCAAAGGCTACCACAATGGGAATTCTGAACCTCGTGGTTTTGGTATGTATTTACCAATAAAGCAGCTCCTCCCTATAATACATTGTTTCTCTCTCTCTCTCTCCCTTTTACCCGTTGATTGGAATTGTCCTCTTGTTTGGATTATCCATTGGCGAATTACTAAGACCTACATTTTTCTAGGCCATATTGGCATTACTGTTGATGACACATACAAAGCTTGTGAACGATTTGAGAGCTTGGGTGTAGAGTTTGTTAAAAAACCTGACGATGGTAAGTCGCTTCATCAGATCTGGAAATGATACTTAGAAACTATATTCGAACTCTTAGTTTCCATAATCTCCAAAATTTCTAGCAATCTGGATGCATGATGGTTACCTGGAAGCAGAGAAAAAAAATATTTTTTTCTTTATAATAATAATACACAATTTGACTTACCTGTTTTGGTTCATCGGATGTTGTTTGCCTCAAATTTTCAAAAATAAGATTGTGATTGATTTGCTGGTAGGAATTATAAAATTCTCTACTTGCCCTTTTGTGTTTGCTGAAATTTTCAGGGAAGATGAAAGGTCTGGCATTTATCAAAGACCCAGATGGTTATTGGATTGAAATCTTCGACCTTCAAAGAATTGGTGAAATTACTATTTCAGCTTCCTAAGAAGAAAATTTTCAGTTAATACTGAAGAAAGTAAGCACGAGTTTCTCATATTTCTCTTATTTCTCGACATTCCTCGGAGAAGATCGTCTACCCTTGTTTTAAAATTGTTCCATGTTTACATGTTTTTTGAAATATTTGAGCATAATTGTTATTCATCTTTGTATTGTTTACTCCTTTAGTCTTAGAATATGTGGAGAAGAATGAGAGAGTATAATAAGATGATTTATTCAAGAGGTCTACGTGTTCTTATATAGGCCGAAATTCTAGAGCACTCATAAACATGAATTACATAAAGGGCCCCAAGGGGTTAAAACTAAATAAAATAAAACATAAAGCCGTCTTTAACACACCCTCAAGTTGGAGCATATCTATTGATCATGACCAACTTGGAGATTCTTTGGTAGAGCCTTTGCGAATGCATATGCAAGTTGAAAGTCGGTCGAGATGTGTGGAGTAATAATCTTTCCTCCTTGTATGACATCACAGACAAAGTGGCAGTCAATATCCATGTGCTTGGTCCACTCCTGAAACACAAGGTTCGTAGCAATGTATGTAGCGGATTTGCTTCCACAAGATAGAGGAACATGAGTAGTGACAAGAATACCAAGTTCCTTTAGAAACGAGAGTAACCAAGTAATCTCACAGGCATGACCTCAAATTTCAACGAAATTCGATCAAATTTTTGTCGAATATCTTTGTTGAATATCGATATCATGTCGAATCAAAATTCGACCGAAATGGCCGAAATGACCGAAATATGGGGGGTCCAAGTACAAAAAATGACCGAAATAATCAAAATTTTGGTCGAATTTCGACCAAAATTCAACTGAAATTCTACTGAAATTCCGTTTTGGCCAGTCACCGATACTGAAACCGACATTTAGGGCCTTGCTCATAGGTAGCCTGAGCCATGTCCCTGTATTCTGCCTCTAACTGGATCTGGAGACTATAGTCTGCTTCTTGCTTCTCCAAGTGACAAGATTTCCTCCAACCATCATAGCATATCATGTAGTGGAGTCACGATCCTCAAGTGAGCTAGCATAATCTGCATTAGCATGTGCAGCTACATCAGTGTGACTACTGGCTTCATAGAAGAGGCCTCATTCTGGTGATCCTTCAAGTAGCACAAGATCTGAAGAATATCCTTCCAATGTCTGTAACATTGTTGCTCCATGTATTGGCTGGCTCTGCTCACAGCATATGATATATCCGACCTAGTGACAGTAAGATAAAGTTGTTTGTCCACCATGCTTCTATACTGTGTAGTATCTTCAAAAACATGATCAACTGAAGTAGAGTGCGTCCTCGAGTCTGTAGGGATACCAGAAGGCTTGCATCCAAGTAGTCCAACCTCAGTTAGGATGTCCAAGCAATACCTCCTTTGTGAGAGGTGAAGTCCCTCTGTAGTGCGTATCACTTCTACACCAATGAAGTAGCGAAGTTAACCAATGCCTTTCATGACGAAGACCTTCTAAAGGAAAACCTTGGTCTTTAGTATGCCTTCATCATCATCACCTATGACAACCATATCATCAACATAAACAAAAAGTATGACAATACCAGTAGGCTGTCTTCTGACAAAAAATAGAGTAATCATATGTTGTTCTCTGAAAGTCAAGAGTACTGATCTCAGTAGTGAGCCTGTCAAACCAAGCCCTTAGACTCTGATTTAGGCCATAGATTGCCTTGCGAAGTCGACACACACTCCCCCTTGACTTCATAACCAGGAGGTTGCAGCATGTAAACCTCCTCCTCAAGATCACCATACACGAATGCATTCTTCACATCAAGTTGAAAGATATACCATCCCTTGTTTGCAGCCACTGAAAGAATAGCACAAATAGAGCTCATTCGGGCCACTGGGGAGAAGGTTTCGAAGTAGTCGACCCCATAAATATGTGTAATACCTTTAGCAACCAGCCGTGCTTTCAATCTATCAATGGACCCGTCCGGCGACTGTTTACTCGTGAAGACCCATATGCAAGATACAGTTCGAATTCCTATGGGACACGATAAAAGGTCTCACATTCCCATTAATATCCACCATTCAGTTTAAAAAGGAATTGCCCAAGATGGGATTTTCCTTGTTAGAAGGCAATCCTCGTAAAGAGGCTGTCCAACCTAGCTCATTCGTCAAACTTCAGGTATATGCACTTCAGGCTGAGGTCTCAGATACGCCAGGCTAGAAATACAATGTCTAAAGAACTTATGAGAGCAATGATCCTTAAAGAACTTAATCTACTTAAAGCATCAAGCAATTTTAGTATGGTTATGATGTAAAAAGTTTTAACAGGTAAATTAAAAGAGGAACTCACCGACCTTGTGAAGTGGATGTATCACCATGTTGGTCCATCTCTCATCGATTCTCTTCGCAAACTGCCGATAAGATTTAGGACATGCATTTTCTTTAACTATATCTTACATCTTCATCATTGCATTGTAAAGAGAACTCATCGTAGGCTTCTTATCCCCATTTACCAACCTCAAAAAATCAACCATAAGCTCCATTATCCTCATGGCTCACACAACCATCCCAAAAAGTCACTTAGCCCAACCAAGCCCTCCAACTTCTTCCCAATTGTATTTTGGCTCTCCTTGGTACCATAATACTCTGCAGACCCAAACAAGGTCTTCAGATCCACCTTCTTGTCCACTGTACTTTGTAACACGATAATTTTTTTTTGCAAATCTAGTGTTGCTAGGCCGGGTCAAATCTCCACCAAAATTCTCCCTTGTCAATGACAAGAGATTGGATCGATTGTAAACGGAGGTAGTCAACTCCCGTGCTTACTCCATAACATTTGAAATATTTCTTATTTTTCCAAAATCTACTAACCCTATTGAATTATATTCGGAGGGTTAGAAGACCTGTATATAGACAACATTTGAAATGTTTCTTATTTTTCCAAAATCTACCGACCCTATTGAATTCTATTGAGAGGGCCAGGAACCTGTAAGGATCATATCGATTCTTATATGCGAAGGATAGATCTAACTGAAGTTGTTTAAATTGGCATAGGTCAAATAAATGGTATTACCATAACACTTGAAGTTACCGCTGTTGTAAAAGTTAGTCGACTAGGATGACTAATCGACCCGACCAGGGGGAGGGCTGACTCGTCTAGGCTCAGTCGGCCAATAGTTGGTCAACTTGACTAATTGGGTCGACTTGCCGGCCGACGGCAACTTTTACATGAAGATTTTTTATTTTATTTTTTACTTTTTTAAAAGCAAACTTATTCTAATATGCTTAATATTTTATTTCAGTTCAATTACTTCTTTTCTTTCATTATGATAGTATAGAAAATATACAAATCTATGCAAATATATAAAAATAATGTATAAAAGCTAACTAAATCCGATTAGTTGCTCGATTGTCGGAACTGAACTAAGTCTCATCGTTGGAGAACGTGTGCTATGTAATACACATAATCACCTGAACTGAAAATGAGTCTCCTCATCGGAGAAAGTGTGCTCTGTACTACGTAAAGTCACTTGAACTGGAATAAGTCTCCTTGTTGGAGAACTTGTGCTCTGCATCTGTCAGAGTTACTGAAACTGGAATAAGTCTCTTAATCGGAGAAACATGAGAAATTGGATCACTCGAATATGTAGTGCCTCGAATCGGTAGAGTCTGAATATGAAAGCTCTACACAATGCTCCTCTTTTATCCCATACTTGTCAGAAGATATGCCATCGACCAAGTTGGGAGAATAACTAAAGCGGGGAAAAACCCATAATCTTATCATCTTTTATTTAAATAAGTTGTTCTCTTCTTCATCTTCTTTTGACTTTTCTCTTTATTTTTTTCGTAATCGGACCCTTTTCTTTGCATTGGGCCCTTTTCTTCCTTTTTTGAAGACACAACCCAATTGGGCCCATGTGTTGCAACCTCTTTTCTTTTAAATTGCATCCCAAATGACCCGCATTACTCTCACATATGGATGCATACTATAATACTCATCCTCATGTTGGAACACGCAATGCTATGCTTGGACAAAAAGAAAGAAAGTAGTCACTCAAATAATACAAGACGGAATGGACAATATCAACTCAACATAAACTCTGTTGGTTGCATGCTGATGACATTGCTTCCTATGCCGTCTTGGTGAGGAGGAACTGAAGGGTTGAAGTAGAATGAGTCTCCTCGTCGAAGAATGTGTGCTATGTACTGCATTTGTTAGAGTCACCGGAACTGAACTAAGTCTCATCGTTGGAGAACGTGTGCTATGTACTGCACATAATCACCTGACTGAAAATGAGTCTCCTCATCGGAGAATGTGTACTATGTACTACGTAAAGTCACTTGAACTGGAATGAGTCTCCTTGTTGGAGAACTTGTGCTCTACATCTGTCAGAGTTTTTGGACGCTGTTGTTCGTTACGGAGATTTCGGACCAACACACGGAGGACTTCATGAGGATGCTTGCGGAGGTGCCTCCGCTGGGGGAGTTTACCCAGGAGGCGGGCCACTTTGAGTGGGAAGGGAGGAGGTTCTCAGTAAGGAAGGCTTACGACGTGTTGAGGGGGTCGTCTGCGGTACAAGAGCAGGATAAGGAACTTTGTCAGGACATGAAGATCGTGTTGGCGGCCAGAATCCCACAAAGGGTGAAGATTTTCTTATGGTATCTTAGGAGGAATCGTCTTTGCGATAAGGCGAGGAGGGGGAGATTGTTTGTCTTGGAGGACACGCTCTACGACAGGTGTGGGGAATCAACTGAAGATGCATACCATCTGTTCTTTGGGTGCGATTCTTCGAGGCAGATGTGGAGGGACTCCGGGGTGGCTTGGGTGGAGACCAGTGGTTTTGTGGCATTCTGGAGATCAATTCGCGGCGTGGGCATGGGCTCGTCGGATGACTGTTCCAAGCCGTTTGCGGTGCTCTGGGTCATTTGGCTTGGGCGAAATGATCTGATTTTCAAGAACCAGAGATTCTACCCTGAGAATGTTGTATCTCATTGTATGGTTCATTATAATTTCTGGGCATCTCGCTAATGTAATACATCCTTCTACCTTTGAATAGAATTTGCGGTGTCTCTCGACTCGGGAGCACACCCTCTTTTCAGTTAAAAAAATCTGTCAGATTTACTGAAACTGGAATAGGTCTCTTGATCGGAGCACTCTGCGAAATTGGGTGGCTCGAATATGTAGTGCCTCAATCGGTAGATTCTGAATTTGAAAGTTCTACACAATACTCCCCCTTTATCCCATACTTGTCAAAAGATATGCCATCGACAAGTTGGGAGAATAACTAAAGCGGGGAAAAACCCATAATCTTATCATTTTTTATTTAAATAAGTTGTTCTCTTCTTCATCTTCTTTTGACTTTTCTCTTTATTTTTTCGCAGTTGGACCCTTTTTCTTTTGCATTGGGCCCTTTTCTTCCTTTTTAAAGACACAACCCAATTGGGCCCATGAGTTGCAACCCCTTTTCTTTTAATCTGCATCCCAAATGGCATGCACTAATCCTCCTCCTCTTTTTTAATACCATAGCAACTCATTGGGCCCAAACCCCCTCCTCTTCTTTCTTTCTTTCGAACTATCTCTCCTATTTTCTCTCCTATTTTTTGACTTCTTATATCTAGGCCCCATAGAAAAACAATACATCAACTATTTAGGGTTCCCATCGGGGGAACCCTGTCTTGCAACACTGTCTCCGTTGTACTTGCCTAACGATGATGGGATCGAGTGCAGGCCGGTCTGTGGAGATCTATGGGAAGCTCTTGAGGAGCATCCATGACATCAGTGGTGGGGGCACTGAAGAAGGTACGTCATCCTGCAAAAAAGGAACATGCAAAGGCACATGAGGAGATACATATGTATGCTTGCGCTTATATACTATTGATGGAGGGAGAAGATCCAAAGTAATATTCGTGACGGACCATGTAAAGAAACTAGTCTGTTCAAAAAAGGTAACATCCGCAGAAATGTAGTATCGATGCCCAGCATGGTCATATCACATGTAACCCTGCGAGAATAGCCAAGAAAGGCACATTTAATCGACATGGATGACAATTTATCAGTAGTATGAAAATTGTGGATGAAAACTATATATCCAAAGATTCTTTGAGGCAACGGGAATGATGACTCATTAGGATAGAGTAATGCAAAAGGAGTGGATCCCTTTAGGATTGAAGATGTGACCATGTTGATAATATGGACCACAGTAAGAACAACGTCACCTCGGTAGGTTTTCAGAACCTTCATTTGAGTGAGAAGGGACCGAGCAATGTATAGAAGATGTCTAAGTTTCCATTTTGCTCCCCATTTTGCTGAGAGGCATACAAACAAGATGTTTGGTGGATAGTTCCATGGGAAGCAAAGAAAGTTGTCAGGTCATGTTGTGCGAATTCCAAAGCATTATCAGAACAACAAGTTTGAACATAAGTGGAGAAATAAGTTTTGATGTACTGAAATAAATTCTTGATGATTTTATTAAAAATCTCCGAATGTTCCTTTAATATATAGACACAAGAGGATCAACTATAATTATAAAAAAATAATAAATGTTTATGTCTACTCAGAAGTGACTCAAGGAGGGAAATGCTAATACCCGGTTCTTCCACTGTATGGCTTCGGGCAAAAGGAGGAGGAATTTTATTCATGAACTCGAGGTGGACGGTACGATGGTGCGTGGCGAACAGAAGATTGGGAGGTCTCTTCATGCCTTTTTCGTTGGTATTAGTAGGAGGGTATCTCATTCTGTGTGGGATTGGTGCGACAAAGGTATTCGACGGGTTTTCGAGGCTTAGGCGATGGAGCTGGTTATCCCTTTCACGGAGGAGGAGGTGAAGAAGGTGGTTTGGAGCGTGAATGCGGATGGGGGCATCAGGCCTTGACGGATTCTCTGTCCTTTTCTATGAGGAATTTTGGGAGGTTGTGAAGGGAGACATCATGGAGATGTTGTAGGAGTTTAATAGGGATAATTTTGGCTTTGAGTGCTTGAACAAAGCGCTGCTCTTTTTATTGCGTAAGAAGGATGTGCCCATACGTGCGGAGGGCTACATGCCGATTGCTCTTTCCATTGCGGTTTATCTCATCATCGCCAAAGTGCTAACTAATCAGCTCTGACCTGTTATGAATGACATCATTGCACCTGAGCAGACGACTTTCGTACCCGGGAGGTAGATGACAGACATCTTGGTATGAAATCGTCCTTGATTAGAAGAGAAACAATTCGAAGGGGTTTCTTTGGAAGGTGGACTTCTCAAAAGCCTATGATTGTATGGACCAACGTTTCCTTTGGGCAACGCTGCAGAAGAGGGGTTTCTTGGACACGTGGATCTCGCAGGTCAAGCATTGCAACACTACAACCTCTTACTCGGTTCTTGTAAATGGATGATCAGAGGGGGGTTTCTTTTAGCCGCAATGAGGGGTGCGTCAGGGATGTCCTCTTACTACTCTTTTTCGTGATAGTCGCAGATACCCTGTTTGTCATGATGAAATTGGTGTCGGATTCTGGATGGTGTAAACATTATCATAATGGGGATATCCTTATCCCACTGCTACAGTACGCAAATGATATAATGCTTTTTCTGGAAGGGGGTACGGAGCAATTTAGGAGGACTGTGCAGAACTTGTACATATTTGGCGACTTATCGGGGCTGCTCATCAAAAGGGAGAAGTCAGTGGTTATCCCCTTTGTCTTATCTTGTGTGGAGGAGTAGGTGGCCAGTGGGATTCTTCGATGCCCTATCGGAGTTGCCTATCTCGTGCTTGGGTCTTCCTCTGGTTGCTGATAAGCTCAAGTCGGTGGACTGGGCACCAGTCTTGAACATGTTGGAGAGAAGGCTTGCTGGTTGGAAGACAATTACTCTTTCCAGAGACGAGAAGGTGGTGCTACTTAAACATGCACTCTCTGTGATCCCTATTTTCTTTTGCTATACCAAATTGCTTCCGGTTGGGGTCCGTCAGAAGATGGAGGTTTTGGTGCACAAATTCTTTTGGTTGGATGGGAAGCGGGAGAAGAAAGGTTTGCATCTGATCAACTGAAGTAATGTCACGAGAATGAAAAAGAAAGGAGGCTTGGGGGTGATGGAGCTCGAGAATACGAATAAGGCTATACTGGCCAAGTGTATAGTGCGACTATGGGTAAGCTTTGATGATATGGTATGCAGACTTTTGCAGAGGATTTACAACATTGATGGGTTGCTTACGGCTGGCGTGGTTCAACGCCTTTCTCTTATTTGGCAGGGTATACAGAAAATTCTACTGGCTTTGTCTATCGGTATGTGTATTGTGCTGGGAAATGAGAAGACCTTCTGATTTTGGAGAGATAATTGGACGGGCGACAATGTCCTGAGGGAGCAGTTTTCATGGCTCATGGCGGTGGCAGAAGATAGGGACATTCTGGTGCATCGGGTTTGAATTCGTGGGGGCATGGTCCTCGTTTTTTTGGATGAAATTTCAATGCAGAGATTTGAGGACTTTTTGGCGCTGTAGAGGACACTTGCACATGTGGGGGGAACATTGCTGGAGACAGATCATTTTGTCTGGGCTGAGGGCATATTTTCTATTAAGAAAGCTTATTATCATTTTGTGGGTGATCAGGCGTCGATACAGGGGGAGATGGTCGTGGAAATGAACATTATCTGGAGGAGAAAAGTCATGTACAGGATAAAGGTCTTTCTTTGGTGCTTCAGGCATGGGCGGTTGATGACAAATGCTAGACGTGGTAGGTTGTTGAATATTGATGTTCACCTTTGCGATAGATGTAGGGAGGAGCCTGAAGTTTTGGACCATCTCTTCTTCCACGTGGCCTCACTGCTAGGATTTGGAGCTTAGTAGGGATCTCGTGGGTGAAGACGGACAACTGCGTTGAATTTTGTCACTCTATACGATCCTTCTGCAGAAACTCTCATGAATATAGTTCTCGAGCGTTCTCTATTATTTGGGCTACTTGGTGTGCTAGGAATGAGCTTATTTTTCGAGGACAACTTTTATTCTGAAAATATTAACAACAACCTGGGGCACAAGAATAAGTATATATATAGTACAGTCCACGTCACGAGGTAGTGAACTTTTGAAATGGTTGGAAGATCTGGCCAAAGAAGGTGATAATCTTGTATATTCATTCCCATGGTTTGATGATCATTCACAGTAAAACACGACGTGTTCGAGATCTTTTAGCATTTGGGTGCGAACTTTTGAATCTGCCAAGGACTCGTCTAGTGCACTCCTCCAGTATGCACCTTATGTTGAAGCACGAGTCTAACTCGCTGGACCGTAGAAGGAGCAATCCACTGTAGGGTTATGTGGGACTCCTGGACCTCTATGTACTAAATCTTTTACTTAATATAGCTTTTTTGTTTGGTGGTGTGTCCCATCTCAGGATCCCACCTGTTCTCTAAAAAAAATTTATGTCCGCTCATAGTACGAACTGGACAAGGTCCCCATATATCACAATATGGACAAGAGAAAAAGGAACTTCACGACGAGGCTCGACACGTGCAGGGAACGATGCTCGATGATGTTTCCTAAACTGGTACTGTTGGGAAAAAGAGTGAAGAGTTGTTTATTCCATGAACCCTAAGCTCTCTTATATAGAGGAGAGATCTATGTATAAATTACATAAGATAGACAAGAGAACAGAAAAATAGGAAAGTAATACAGAAACATAAATATAATGTACACTCCCCCTCAAGATGGAGCATAGATGTCAATCATGTTCAACTTGGATGAGCATTTTGAAAAGGCCCTCTGAGCAAAGCTTTAGTGAAGATATCTGCAGTTTAATCCCCATAACTAACATGAGAGGTAGAGATAATACCTTTCTGAATCATATCTCTTGTATAGTGGCAATCCACTTCAATATGCTTGGTTCTCTCATGAATCACAGTGTAGCTGCATAGGAATATGTGCATCTATATGTAAATCTGCCAGTACTTCTCGGACCCACATCATTTCTGTACTAACTCGTGCCGTAGCCTTATATTCAGACTCAATGCTCGATCTGACAACCACAGTTTGCCTCTTACTCTTCCAAGATACGAGAGAGTTACCAACAAAAACCACAAAGCCCGAAGTGGACTTTCTATCCTTTGGACATCTTGCATAATCGACATTAGCGTATGTAGAAACCATAAGTGTTGCCCCTTTTCTGAATAATAATCCTGCACGTGGACAAGACTTTAGGTACCTTAAAATCATATATACAATATCCATGTGTACCTGTCGGGATTGTTCCATGAATTGACTCATCCGGCTAACTGGAAATGAGATATCCGGCCTGATTATAGTGACATAAAGAAGCTTCCCCACTATTTCTTTGTAACTTCTTGTCCACCTCATCTGGATCATCATCATATAACCTCATACTAGGGTTCATAGGAGTGGTAGCAAGTCGACATCCAATCATTCCCGTCTCAACTAACATATCTGTCACATACTTCTGTTGGGTCATTACAAGATCCTGCTGATTTTTTTGGCAAATTTTAACCCCAAGAAATATTTTAAGGTGCCAAGATCCTTGGTAACAAACCGTCGGCCCATAAATTCCTTAGCCCTTTTTATCCCCTGCTCGTCATCACCTATAACAAGTATGTCGTCAACATATACCATAATAGCAACTGTACCTCTAGGAGTTCTCTGTACAAACATTGAGTGATCCGCATTTGACATCTGAAAACCCTGCTTCTCAACTAATTCCGAGTGCTTCCGGAACCATGCCCTTGGACTTTGTTTAAGGCCACATATTGCCTTATGTAGTATGCAAACCTGCGGATACTCCCCCTCAGCAGCAAACCCAGGAGGCTGCTGCATGTAGACTTCTTGTAGGTCTCCATACAGAAAGGCATTTTATCATCAAGCTGAAAAAGAGGTCAGTCACATACCACAAAAACAGAAAGAAGAATACATAGAGTCGAATGATGAGCCACTGGGGAGAATGTGTTGAGATAATCCACTCCATATATTTGAGTAAAAGCCACGAGCAACCGGTCTTGCTTTATATCGATCCAGACTCCCATCTGCATGGTGTTTGGCATTGAAGGGATATTTACACCCATAACCCTGAGTAGTTTCATAATTACATTCATAACCCTGCATAATCGCGAAAATTTTACAAGGAACCATGAGTAACGGTTAACTCTTACACGAGATGACCCTGTGTTAGGTGACGTGAGTTTTTGTAGACGACCGTCTAGTTAAATGAAAATGCCCCCATGTTTGGTACCCTCCCCGACGGTTAGTATGTTGACCATTGGTGCTCATGTCTTTTTTTGTATTCCTGTATAACATAGGGGAAGAAGCACCATTGTTGTGTCATTTTTTAGGGAGCTCATATCACATTCTTTTTAATAAAAATGCGGTCAAGGTCATTTGAATCCTCATCCAATGCACATTGTCGTTGCGGCACATAGGCCACTATCAAGACCTTTGGTAAGCCGTGGAGCAAAGGAGCAAGGTTCTTCATATGTCGCTTTAAAATGTGCGATTTTTTTCAGTGGATGGATAAACTATCATCTCGTCGTGCATCGAGAAAAAAGGAAATCGAAAAATCTGAGGATGATCAAGGTACAACCCGTTTGCACAAGAAACATCAAGATACAAATTAGAATATTAGAGATGTATTGTCTAACTTAAGAGAAATAGTGTTATGGCTGGAAACAATTTTGCTTTATTTGATTGTAATTGGTACGATATTGATATACATGAATTTGAAATGAAATACATGTTGTACGCATCCTTGGATATCTTAATGCACATTGCTAACACTCTGATGTCCGAATAAACTATCATATTTCCAAGAGGCATCAAGAAATGCACATTAAAAGCATCATTGATCCTCATACAAGAACATAAAACAACATTAAAAGTGCGTTGAACATACATGTAATCACAGGAAACCTACATTAATATCTGACAAAGCATTGTTCATCTACAGATAAAAAACCACCATGCATTATAAACCATGCATTATAAAGCATTGTTCATCATACAACTGCAAGCCAAAAATTACATCACCCATGAAGTAAGTAGACTTGGACAATGGGTCGGGGGCCCGTGCCCCCACCCAGCTCGCTCATGGGTCAGGCTTGGGTTATGAGATTTCAGAAATGGGCTGGTCCGGCTCGACCCGCTCTTTGGCCTGTCCGTCAACTTGGCGGGCCGTGAACATGTGCCATAAATCCTGACCCGTTCGCAATATAAAAATATAGGTTTAAAAATTATATTTTAGATACATTTAATATAATATACTTCAAGTTTTTGTTTTACATTATCAATATTACATCTTATTTTATAGTTTACATGCAAAGTTACACATATTATGGTTACTTGAATTTAGAAAGATTAGATGATGCTAAAAAAATTTAATTATCTCCATTTAATAAAAAAACTAATAAAAAATACTTTACATTTGGCCCATGGGCCGGGCTTGGGCCTTGAAGTATGGCCCATAGACCAGGTCGGGCCTTGGACATGGGGTTTTAGAATGTCAGTCTGGTCTATGGTCCGGCCTGACCCGCACTTTGGCCAGGTCTAGTAAAAGCATGACCTTGCACCTCCAGCAAGATCACAAAAAGTGTAAACAAAAAGTCACTGGATAAAATGTCGCATTTCCAAGTGGTCCAATTGCAGGTCGCAACTTAAAAAGCCATAAAAAAGCATCCATCCCAACTGCAGGTCTCCACGCCTTTCCTACAAGGACAAACCATTCAAAATCTGTAAGGTTTCCTAAGACTTTGCTAAAAGAACTGTACCTATGCTTGATTCATTGAGCATGAATGTCCATCTGGGAAGGCCTCCACATTCCGTGTTCTTTTTCGTCAACGCCCTCATGTTGCTGAGCTTCCTACTGCTTTCCCCCTCGTCGAAGAAGTCCTTGACCTGAGCCCAATTCCACTAAACAAAGACGAGACTAGGTTGCATTTAATGGTAAGTAATTAATCAAACACAATTGCAAATCATGCTTAACAAATACCTTCGATTGACCATTGAATCTAGCGCACTAGAAGAAGCTTGCATTGAGGAGCCTACCGACGTTCCTCGATTTGTCCCTATTGGAGCATTGATTGGCTCTTTGCAAGTACAGGTTTGTGCCCGAATTTGCCATACCTACTACATTTATGCTTTGTTTTGCTCTCATTTTCATCCCTCGGTCGAATGCGGTTCTTTCACGGTCTTCTTGCAGGTCTTGTTGTACGAGGTGGTTTCAGTTTGAATGGCAAATTGTCCTGGAGCCACTTGGCCTTGTCAGGCATTGGGGATATGTATCCAGTGGAGTAGACTTTCCTATAACGAACCACCTTGTAGAAGTCATCCACATAATTCTCCCACCTCACTCCTTTAATGCTGGCTAATGCTGCCGCGTCATGTGTGCATGGAAGGTCGCAAATTTGCCATCTTCTGCAAGAGCATTCTCGAATCCTAAGGCCCAATACATATCTCACCAAAGGCGATTTCACTTCCACATGGCTATCATCAACCCTTCTAACAATGAAATCTTTCAGGTCTCTCGTGATGCCTCTAACGTAGGACATGCCAGATGGTACCACGTTTTCTTTCCAAACCCTTGATTTTCGAAGTCTTTCTTCCATTGTTGTAATCAATTTCTGCCTTATCCAGTCAATAAGCTCACATATAGGCAGGTTTCTTGCCGGTGATATCCATGCATTGAAGGACTCACTCAGATTATCAGTCAGATAGTGACACTTTGCTTCTTCCTTGAACTGATAGCGACTCCACTTGTCCTCCACATTAGCTAGTTATTTATATGCAACCATGTTAGCTTTCTGAATCTCAGCTATCCAATGGTTATAATGCTTAGCATCGAATGCCCTTGTCGCATACCAAACCATTATCTCCAATTCGTCGTCGGGGAATTTCTCCTTGAAGATGTTTTATAGATGACACATGCATGTCCTGTGCTCAGTTTGAGGGAAGATTGTCTTCACTGCCAATTCGAACTCATTTTGCGCATCAGATATAAATGTCAATCCGCCGCCATTGCCAAACTCAATAACGTTATTTAAATATGACATAAACCAATTCCATGTGACATTGGTTTCACTTTCGACAACTGCAAATGCAACTTAGAACAGTGAATTGCACCAATCTAATGCCGTGGCCGATAGCAGTGTCCCTAAGTACTTTCCTTTCAAGTGGCAACCATCAAGATCGTTCACACTTCTTGGGTTCCGACTCTTCAATTCGTAAATAAGAGACGAAAGCTTCTCGTATGAGTCCTCCACCTTGCCATGGATCTTGTCTAGAGCTATTCTTCGGCCCTCCAAAGCCACATGTATGATATACGGGTTTGGAATTGCTCGGCTATCCGATGTGAGATGGCATTATCAGTCATATCTGTATTGTCCTTGATCCCACCTTCAATGTGCTTCGAAATCCATTCTTGTGAAGATAATGAGTTACCGACTCTACTAACCGAGGAACACTTGTGCTCCTTAATGAAATTTCGACGCCTTCTGCCATTGGTCATGGAACAGAAGAACCACGTACTATTATCCCCTCTCCCTCAACCATTTCTGCCTTGATATCTGCCTCCATTCTACCTCCTTTTTTCTATCATCCAACAACACCTGGTTCAAACCAGCACATCTCTCCTCAACCTCATGTGGCAACATCTCCCGCGAGTCCTTTATCGCATCGAGGCGAAAGATGACCTCCTGCACTGCCATCCTTACACTCTGCCTCTGCTCATAGGTGCACCTCTTGAAAACAATTAGCTGCTTCCGCAACAACCTGAGCTTCTGATCGAAAACCGTCGTGCCGACCATTACAGCTGCATGCTCTGCCAAAAGCCCACCACCATGTCGCGGGATCCCTCCTCCATCAACCAAGCCCGCTCAAATATTAAAAAAGACCTCAGTCTCGCGTCCTCATCGGAGGACCAAAGGATCGAGTTGTGATCGGAGTGAGCTCAGCGCGTAGCTCACACATCTACCAATGGAAAAAACGTCGCCGCCTCTTGTGACAACATGAACCGATCGATCCACATTCTCATTCTGGCATTTCTCCAAGTGTAGCGGAACCCACCAGCATAAACAATATGCAAACCCGCATCTGAAATGAACCGCATCTGCTCCGCTGAGCCTGCATCCGCACCCCGCGCAACCGAGGCCTATCTTCCTGCTTCAACGTCACGTTGAGATTCCCCCCGATGATCCAGATCTCGTTCGGGTACTTCTCTTGAAGCAGCCTCAAGTCATCAGTCAGCTCCAACATTTTTTGGCCAGTCTGCGGCTCATATACATTAGTCACCCACAACTGGACCCCATCCGCCTTTCACTGCAAGAGAATCGAGAGACCGCTTCCCCTTGCACACCTCCTCAACAAGATTAAAGTTGTCCTCGCTCCAGCCCATCGCCATGCCTCCTGACGTTCCTGAAGCATCCAACACCCTCCATTCGGTCAGGCAAGAGCCACCCATCGAGCCACAAAGCTCGTCAAACCCTTGGGAAATCTTCGTTTCTTGCAGCAGCACACATCCACCACCACCTCTGCGCCTAGGTCCCATATTGCCATTCTCTTCTCCGCTCTCTCCGCACCCTTGGCATTCCAAGAGAGAATCTTCATATGTCAACCTCAACAACTCTCGATGGCAGCACCACCCCCAGACAGTTTAGCAGAGCTTGACTCGCCACCAATCCCAGTTGGCCCTCGCTACTCCCAACTGACGGCTCAACGCCAACCGGTCTCGCCTCCGCTCCTGCCGAACCCCTCCTGCGCCCAATCGGGTCTTCTTCCCTCGAGGCCAAAATCTGCGAGCCCTCAGCCCGATCCAGAGCTTTGACAACTGCTATCCTCCATCTCCTTCTGCTCTCGGCAAAGGAAAGGCACCAATACATTTTCCCAAACCTTCCAGAGGTTGACGGTCACAACAAAAATTCCCTTCTGGACCTCGAAGAGTTCCCAACCAACGAAACCAATCGGGACTCCATGATGCAAACGGCTTCCGGCGTCGACAATAAAATTAAAATAATTTGGCGGTGGAAAATCGGTGGAGAAAAGAGAGGGGTTGAGAAGAGAAAATGGAGGGGTTGAGAGGAGAACTCGCCGGGAATACGAGAGGTTGAAGAAGGAGAACCGCGGAGATCGCGTGGAGGAAGAGAGAGAAGAGAGAGATAATGAGATAACTCAATTTTTCATAATACTTCACTGACTAAAAACATGGGCCTACCATCTCTTTATATAGGAGAGATGGGGTTACAAAAACAGTAAACTAATTTAAATTGACAACCAACTTGCCTAAACTGACTCTAACTAATTAATTGACCCAAATTCAAATTAAAATCTACGAAATAAACGTTGAGATCACAAGCGATCTCAATTATTTAATTAGAAAATTTCGACAACTTAAAAACGTAAATAAAATTGATAAATAAATATTTGGCCCTATGTTTGGGGCCCACGCTGCATCAACTCTCTGCCGCTTTAAAAAATTCGTCTCCCGACGAATTGCTTGATGTAGGTGCGTCGTTGGAGAGTTCATCCATGAATTGTGGCTTCAATTTCCCCCAATGCGATCATTTTCTGCGTTACGTTTGTAATTTTTTCCAATTGGGGGACGTCCTTGCAAATTTCGTACCCCTTCAATTTTCTTTCCTTTCATATTGCTTTGGACCCTTTTGTAAATATAAAACTTAGGAATTTTGGAATTATAATTTTCCCAATTGATTGTCCAACCCCTTAATCTCAGGGGTTCGGTCCCCTCAAATCTCGATAGGGTTCCTTCCCTTCCCCACGAGAGGCGGCGGCATCGGGATTTGCGGGAGTGCTGCTGGCGAGGTTCGGTACAGCGGCGGCGTCGCGGGCGGTGGAGCTGCGGGGCCTGTGCGCCAGAGGCGCGGTTTGCCGGGCGGCGGGGCCTGGGAACGATGGCGATGGGCTGGCGCGCGTGACGCGCGGTGCGGGGAGGATGGGGCCTCGCTGGGGTTTCGGGTGTGGCGCGGGGGGGTCGGAGGGGGACTGGGGTGATGGTGAGGGAGGTGTTGCGGGGTGCGGTGGTAGGGAATGGTGCGGCGGGTGAGGGTGGCGGCGGCAGGGGTGGGGGTGTGAGGAAGTCTCGGTGTGGCGAGTGAGGTGGTTGGGGGTGCCAGAGGCGAGTGCGTATAGGGGCGGAGGGAGGGTAAGGTGGTAGGCTGGGGGTGCCGCTGGGGGGTTCGGGGGGTAGCAGGCGGAGGAGGGGAGGCCTGGGGAGAGGGCTGGTGTGCGTTGGAAGGGAATAGGCGAAGGCGATAGGAGGGAGCGGCTGGGGGTGAGCCGCAGGTGGTGGGGGAATGGTGGAGGGTGCCGGTGGGGTTAGGGGGGCTGAGGACGGCCGGGAAGATACCTGGGGTAGAGGGGGCGGTGTCGGGAAGACCGGAGGAGGCGGTGGCATCGGTTCCGGTGACGAAATCGGACTTGGAAGATGCTGGACAGCAACCGTGTTGTCTTCTTTCGCGATGTTTTCCTCGTCCAGACTTGCGGCAACGGCTTCGTCGGTCGATGGTTGTGTTTGGGCGTCGCGGTAGGCCTCAAAGTAGGCCATTAGGTTCCGAGACATGGATTGGAGGTTGGCCTGCAAATCACGTATCATGTCCCCCGTCTCTTTGAAGGTGGCGTCGATGGTGGAGATGGCTCGTCGTGTTTGTTCGGACGAACGATGATGTCGGTGCGTGCGCCGGGACGGATCGTTAGATCGTGAGGACGATCTAAATGCCATGCTCTGATACCAAATGATGCAAACGGCTTCCGGCGTCGACAATAAAATTAAAATAATTTGGCGGTGGAAAATCGGTGGAGAAAAGAGAGGGGTTGAGAAGAGAAAATGGAGGGGTTGAGAGGAGAACTCGCCGGGAATACGAGAGGTTGAAGAAGGAGAACCGCGGAGATCGCGTGGAGGAAGAGAGAGAAGAGAGAGAGATAATGAGATAACTCAATTTTTCATAATACTTCACTGACTAAAAACATGGGCCTACCATCTCTTTATATAGGAGAGATGGGGTTACAAAAATAGTAAACTAATTTAAATTGGCATCCAACTTGCCTAAACTGACTCTAACTAATTAATTGACCCAAATTCAAATTAAAATCTGCGAAATAAACGTTGAGATCACAAGCGATCTCAATTATTTAATTAGACAATTTCGACAACTTAAAAACGTAAATAAAATTGATAAATAAATATTTGGCCCTATGTTTGGGGCCCACGCTGCATCACTCCACGTCCTTCGAGGTGAAACGCACACCTTGGGACTCATGCACCGCATCCACCAAGAGCTCCTCCATCGCTACCTCCATCGCTGTTTCTGCTCCCGTCCAACCGGATCGTAGAACCATGCCCGAAGCGCCTCGCAAGCGCCCCCGATAGCACCATCCGACTGGATCCACGCTGTGGAGACTGCTCCTAAGCAACAAAGACTCCTCTGTATCCGAAAACCATGCTCGCCCCCGCGTCACCGACCGCGGGTCTTGAGTCTCCTCAGTATCAGAAACTCGGTCACATGAAACGCGCTCGGGGCCCACTGCCTGCCCCGCCTCATCAGACACGCACTCCTCCAACTCCACCCCGAAGGATGCATGCCCGATCTTCATGAATAGCTCCGAAGGCAGGACCACCATCCTCGTAGCGAACTCCACCTTTACATGCGCGTCCTCTCCCTTAGAGAGGCCTGGACACAAGATAGAAACCACAGTCCCGAAAACTCGAAGCATCGCCTCCAACGAAAGCACGCCCCACGTCCACAAGGGCACATCCTTCAACCTCAGGATCTTATAGAACCACCCGTGCGAGGTGCCATCGCGGAGCGATGGGAGCCTCCACCCTACCAACCCATTTGGCACCCTTCGGAGCAAGCTGGACACCTCCCTAATAGATAACCCACGAGCAACCACAACACCCTTCTATAACTGAACCACGTCTCCCCCAAAAGCCGAAACCACTCGCTGTCCAATGTCCGCTATAGCCGCTTGCAAGAAATCTGCCAAACCACAACAATCTTCTACCAAGACGCCCTCCAAAGTGTCCACATCCCGTGGGGAACGCTGCGAGGCCACCCCTCCGCGACCGAACCCTCCCTCCTCCAAGCCGTCGCCATTCTCCCATGCATCGCCTGGCCGACACCACATCCTAGGCAACTTTTCCTTCGATGGCCCACCCCACTACACTGGAAGCAAGTCACTGCGTCCTTGCACACCATCGCCAGGTGACCCTGAATGCCACACTTGAAGCACCACTGGCCCCCCTGCGATACAAACAACGGCTCCTGGCATGGTCGATAAGGGACCCATCTCCACGACCGACCCACAACCCCATCATGCCTCGGGGATGTCTGCCCCCTCCTCCTTGGCGAAATCACCTGCCATCTACCCCACCTTCCCCTACTGGCCCTCCCCCGCTTCCAGACCCCAACCCCCAGCCTCGGAGGGCGGCAGGGTCGGACCACCTCCCATCGCCGCACTTGCCAGCCAACCCCCGAGCTCCTCCCTCGTCGCCATCCCTAGAGCAGGCTCCCCGCACCCGCTCCCCCCACCACAACTCTCCCTACTGCCGCATGGAACAACCCCCTCAGCCTTGTTGGAGCGAGTCCCGAAGCCGTTCCCCCCATTGCCGATGCCGCCCAGAACCCTGCCTCCCGCTCAACACCTCCCACCGCTGCAACGAGCGAAAAACGCCCGAACCCATCCACCGCAGGGCGGCCAAAAACCAGGGGCAAAGACCCAACCATTCCCAATCCCGCTCGAGGTTCCCTTAGGTAGCACCTCGCGTTGCCTGATGGTGAAAAAACCGCCTCCGTGGCCCTCGCTTCGCCCATAGCAAGAAACTCTGCCGCCCCCTTTGCATTTCCCATTGGAGATGCTGCCACCGATGAAACCCTAGAGTCGCCCTTCGCCAGGAAAGCTCCTGGGCGAAACACCATCCTCAATGCCGTAGTATTGTAGTGGGCGTAAACCAAATTATTCAACTTTTCTTGACCCAATTTATTTCTTCTTTTGAATGGATCAAGTTGAATCTGCTCTAATTTCTCCCGCAATGTCTTGTAGATGTAGTTTATGCAATCCCTTTTAGATGCAGTTTATGATGCAACTTTTCTCTATTAAGGAGCATCTACCTCGTTTAATATCCACCATTCAATTTAAAAGAAATTGCATGAGTTCCTTACAATGCCTAAAGAACTTAGGAGCGCAATGATCCCTAAAGAACTTAATCTACTTAAAGCATCAAGTATTTTTAGTATGGCTATGATGTAAAAAGTTCTAACAGGTAAGTTAAAGGGGGGAGCTCACCGGCCTTTGTGAAGTGGATGTATCACCATGTTGGTCCATCTCTCATCTGTTCTCTTCACAAACTGTCGATAAGATTTAGGACATGCATTTTCTTTAACTATATCTCACATCTTCATCATTGCATCGTAAAGAGCATCCATTGTAGGCTTCTTATCCCCATCCACCAAGCTCAAAAAATCAACTATAAGCTCCATTATCCTCGTGGCTCACACAACCATCCCAAAAAGTCACTTGCCCAACCAAGACCTCCAACTTCTTCCCAATTGCAGTTTGGCTCTCCTTGGTATTATAATACTCTGCCAACCTAAACAAGGTCTTCAGACCCACCTTCTTGTCCATTGTACTTTGGAACCCGATAAATTTCGTTGCAAATCTAGTGTTGCCATGCCTGCTCAAATCTCCACCAAAATTCTCCCTCATCAATGACAAGAGACCGGATCGACTGTAAATGGAGGTAGTCAACTCCCGTGCTTACTCCATAATATTTGAAATGTTTCTTATTTTTTCAAAATATGCTAGCCCTATTGAAGTCCATTCAGAGGGTTAGGAAACCTGTATATAGTCAACATTTGAAATGTTTCTTAATTTTCCAAAATCTACCGACCCTATTGAATTCTATTCAGAGGGTTAGGAACTCTGTAAGGATCAACATCGATTCTTATCTGAGAAGGATAGGTCTAACTGACGCTGTTTAAATTGGCATAGGTCAAATAAATGGTATTGCCATAACATTTGAAGTTACCACTGTTGTAAAGTTCAACCGACTAGGCTGGGTAATCGGCTCGACTGGGGTGGGGTGGGGGGGGGTGGGTGGGTAACCGACTTGTCTAGGCTTAGTCGGCCAATAATTGGTCAACTTGATGAATTGGGCCGACTAGCCGGCCCACACTGCCTTTACATGATTTTTATTTATTTTTTTGCTTTTTTTCAAAAATGAACTTTTTCTAATTTGCTTAATGCTTTATTTAAATTCAATCACTTCTTTTCTTTCATTATGATAATATAGAAAAAGTACAAATCTATGTAAATATGTAAAAATATATGTATAAAAAAATGATTTATGTATTCCTTAGTCAGTGACCTCACCGACCTAGTACCGACCACCGATTATGCAACATTGGAAGTTACATGCTTTCGGTTCATGGGGGCTAGTACGGGAACCGTAGTAGACGAGAAAATAATTCATTTTGTCGATTATACAACCTATCTATCTATCTCTTATTATTGTTTGTGCCTATGGTAGAGCAAGCATGCAAGAAGAAGTTTGAGTTTGATGAAATTGGCTAAAGACTAGATTGAATGCTGATTTTGTGGATAATAAATTCGTGGAGGAGAAATGACAAGACTCAAGCAGCATCTTTTAGGGGAACGAAACTGTTGCCATATGCACCAAATGCCCTAAAGGAATCAAGAGTATATTTAGCAAATTTAGAGGGCAAGAAGCTGAAGGAAAAGGAAAAAAACACAAGGGATGGGCCATTCCTTCAACATGCCATTGACAAAGTGCATGCTGGTACATGAGTAAAAGCTCATACTCTATATGAAATCATGAACAAGTATCTTCAAATAGATAAGGCTAAGGTTCAAGCCTACATCGACAATTTGAAGATAGCATGGCCAAAGAACAGTGTGACCATTGTGGCTGATGGTCGGATTAGCTATACTAGGGAGCAAATCATTAATTTCCTAGTATACTGTGATGAAAAGACAATCTTCCTCAAATCAGTGGATACGTCTGATCGGGTCAAAGATTACAAATATATTATGAAGCTGATGAAAGATGTGGTAAAAGAAGTTGGGGTGGGGAACATTGTGCAAATCATCACTGATAATGGTAGCAACTAGCAACTTCAAAAAAGTAGGGCAAACATTGATGAACAACCATGCCTTTGGAATCATTTGTACACCTTGTGGTGCCCACTACGTTGATTTGATAATGCCCTCTATTCCACCCTAGTATATAGTGACTATTCTCTAATATATTAGGATAACTAGAAGCTTCTAGCCTTTCCATCTAGTTGTAGGCGCTTGTTGGAAAAAGCAACCTCAACGAAAAAGATCATTGAGACCCTCGATATTCCCTAGCAGTTGACATGCACACTCTAGTTCCTTCACTTGGGGGAGAAAGAAGAGTAGACTATCTCCCTTCCTCATCATAACCACCTAAATCTCCTGAATTCTTTTTCTCACACTTGAAAAACTCACTTCTCTTTCCTTTCGATCCTGATTTCCCAAGAAAATTTTGACTCTCAGAATACAATGTAGTTCAGGCATCTACCACATGCCCTTCGCCTATCATTTTTAGACAACCAGGATATATAACATGCAATTTATAAATTATATATGAAGCTACATATAATATATAAGCGGCAAAGTAGCTATATACACATTAAATGAGGTGCATGTTGACAATCTTTGGCATCTACGATATCCACGGGGCTGAAGTTGTCAGTATTAAATTATCAATTTCTGTTGTGTGCTCAAGGTATAAAACAACCACTTAGGGAATGTTTCTAGCAAATGTGTACTCACCACCTTTTTGTATCAAATCGATAAAACATCCTTTTCCTTCGATTGTGGATTGAATGTAGATTTCTTTTTATAGATAATTATTACATGAAAAAAGAATAAACTGACAACACAATGCCCTTCCTCGAAGTACGTCATGCATTCCCTCGGTCGCGAGGGGAAATAAAACCTCTGATGGACCATCTTGAGCCTATGCTCCTCACACTTTTTTGAAAAGTTCATTCTCTTCGCCTTTGAGTTTATTCATCGGTATCAAATTGCCCATGGATCTCATTCGTAGTTGTAGTTTTATCACGTTGGTTGAACCATTAAGCTTGCTTGCTGTCTCCATTCGATCTTTTCTCTCTACCAGTAAAGTGGTCCCACCGCCATATAATTTTGTTAAGGTGGAATATCTGATAGGAAGTGTCACTAGATAAGCTCAAGAGGGGATTTCTCGCAAGACCTTGATTTCTTGAAATTCACTAAATATTAAAAAATGCAAGACCACCTTGTCAGTCAAAAGAAAAGTCTTGATGGTCTTCTCTATTAGTCCAGACTTTTGAAAACATATTTATATAATTAGAAAACGTGCTCCATCTGGAAATCTCGTTGGAATCAAACAAAAAGCTAAAGAAAAACATGACCCCTACCCTCGGGGTTTAATGCAAGGACTGCTTCACGCATTTTCTTGCTAGCTAGCTTGCTTTGTTCTAAATCAGTTAAATTGTAGAAAATGACAATGCAGAAGACTAATTATCAGATAAAGATATAGAACATGAAGAACCCCAGTATCTATGTGGGACCCTACTCCATAATGAGCATGATGATACCATGGGAGAAGAGTCAGAAGACCTCTCTGAGGTCGGATATTCCATTATTTCTGAGAAGAGTCAGAAGACCTCTCTGAGGTTGGATATTCCATTATTTCTATCTCATTGAATACAGAAGATGTGTCGCGTCTTATATAACCCCACCATAATGACCAAGTCCAACTAATAGTTGATGTCAGACTAATATAGGTGCATGTGGTAATTGGTCTCTAGAGGGATCACATTACCCTCACATATGGATGCATACAATAATACTCATCCTCAAGTTGGAACACACAATGTTAAGCTTGGACAAAATGAAAAATAGTAGTCACTCACATAATACAAGACAAAACGAACAATATCAACTCAACGTAAACTCTGCTGGTTGCATGCTGAGGACATTGCTTCCAGTGCCGTCTTAGTGAGGAGGAACTAAAGGGCTGGAGTGAAATGAGTCTCGTTGTCGAAGAATGTGTGCTATGTACCGCGTTTGTTAGAGTCATCGGAACTGAACCGAGTCTCATCGTCGGAGAACGTGTGCTACATATTACGCAGAATCACCTGAACTGAAATGAGTCTCCTCGTCGGAGAACGTGCTCTGTACTACGCAAAGTCACTTGAATTGGAATGAGTCTCCTCGTTGGAGAACTTGTGCCCTGCATCTGTCAGAGTTACTGTAACTGTTATAGGTCTCCTCATCGGAGAACTCTGAGAAACTGGGTCACTCAAACACGGAGTGCCTCGAATCGGTAGAGTTTGAATATGAAAGCTCTATACAATACTCCTCCTTTCTCCCATACTTGTCAGAAGATATGACATCGACCAAGTTGGGAGAATAACTTAAGCGGGGAAAACCAATGATCTTATCATATTTTATTTAAATAAGTTGTTATCTTCTTCTTCTTCTTCTTTCAGCTTTCTCTTTCTTTTTTTGTAATCAGACCCTTTTCTTTGCATTGGGTCCTTTTCTTCCTTTTTTCAAGACACGACCCAATTGGGTCCATGAGTATCAACCCCTTTTCTTTTAATATGCAGCCCAAAGGGCCTGTGCTAATTCTCCTTTTTTTAATACCATAGTAGCTCATTGCGCCCAAACCCCCTCCTCTTTTTCTTTCTGTTGAACTCTCCCTCCGACTTCCCATTTCTGGCCCCCATATGGACCCCATGTTTCATAGAAAAACAAAACATAAGCTATTTAGGGTTCCCATTGGGGGAACCCTGACTTGCAACGCTGCCTCTGTTGTACTTGCCTAAAGATGATGGGATCGAGCGTGAGTCGGTCTTGGAGATCACTAGGGGGAGTCGTGTGAGATGGGTGGGCCTGGTAGGATTACATGGAGAGGAAGGTGGTTGTGATCGGTTCGAGCTGTTTGTGCTCGCGTGCTCTGGAGTTGTCTCTGCCCTTGACAAGGGTTGCTCGCGATGAGATCGACATTGTAGAGTGCACGCGACTGCCGCTGGGTTCACGCTATATTTTCTCGTGCTAGGAGTTACACGAGACCTGCATTGGGGATGTGCCTACCAGAAGAGGCAACACCGCCTGATGTGAGGCCATCACATGTTCTTCTTCGAAATAAGGTTCCCACTGTTGGGAATCCATCGAAGCAACAAAGACCAATGGGAGGGGATGGCTTCATGGACCACTTTCGTCGTTGTCTTCTATTACTCTTCTTAGTGATAGCCGCAACGGTGATAGTCCCAATGGCGATGGAGATTTGAAACACCGTATGCCACGTATAAAAATAAATGGCAGAGCCTTCTCTCATTTTAAGCAAGGTCAGCTACATGGATTCTTTCTTAAATCCATGTTGAAAGATCCGACTATTTTTTACGTTGGTTGTCGGCTACCTAACATAACCCTTACTAGGGGTATTTGAACCCTATAGTCTTTTGGGTGGTTGGCGCACTACATTATCACCAGATCATTGAAGTGGGCACATGTCAAAAAAAAACACTAACTTGTATTGATCTCCAACGATGTGAGAGGAACTTCGATAGTGTTGGTCGTGCAAGTGGGTTGCGGGTGTGCGAGAGATCATGCCCA
The DNA here is from genome assembly GCA_037367405.1 of Ottelia alismoides. Lineage (NCBI taxonomy): Eukaryota > Viridiplantae > Streptophyta > Magnoliopsida > Alismatales > Hydrocharitaceae > Ottelia > Ottelia alismoides. The sequence continues at coordinate 234,515 of JAZKJV010000922.1, read as the reverse complement.
AAAATCATCTGGGAAGATAGAACAAAACCATAGTTGCTTGGAAATGTTGCTGCTTGTGTGAAACCCTAGAACAATGATGACGTGGTCTTCCAATGAACTGCTTTGATAATTGAATCCTACAGAGTTAGGGTTATAAAAACCCTATAATTTCTCTTGAATCTTGAAAGATCATGAACCATAATCAACATAAACCTTCAAGAATAAAACCAAAGAATCGAACTCGCTCCAGTACCATGTAGAAAATGAAAATACGGAAGCGTAATAATCAGAGATAATGATAAAGAACATGAAGAACGTCGGATTTACGTGGAACCCTACTCCATAAGGAGTGGGATGAAATCGCGGGAGAAGTCCTCTCTGGGCCAGATATTCTATTATTCATCCCTCTCAATGAATAAAGAAGGTTTGAGACTTCTTATATAGCCCCACCATAATGACCAAGTCCTACTAATATACGATGTAGGACTAACATAGGTGCATGTGGCAATTGAACCCTAGAGGGATCCAATTACCCACCTATGGATGCATCTCTAACATGGAAAGATAGCCTTTTCCATAATTTTCTCTTTAATAAATTCTACACAACTTCACGCTTAGTGCTCGAGGATTAACCTATGTCTTGCACCCCTTGGGCATGCTCTGTACAAACCCATTCCCTAATAAGGGCGTTGTCGTACATCGTGTGAAGCTTTTCTTAAGCAGGTTCGATGTGTGACCACCTCCCTAACTAGTCGTAGCCTAACTAGGTGCCTCGACACCTTTGTTTCCCTGACTTTGTTTTCTTTTTTCCCTTGTTTTGACTGATGTCGTGACACTACCGAATGTATCACATGCTAGACTGGATGAACTTTGTTCTGCATTACCTGCAAATGCGATGTAGGCATTAAGTTCAACAATAATGACATCTTCTAACATACCAAAACTGCTTGTAACATGTCTTGCTGTAGGAGAAGGATTGATACATAGAATAATTTTTTATTTTATTGATAATTATATGAAGCATATTCAAGCATATCAACATACAATCATTCGATCTCTCTTGTCTCATGTCGAGAGTCGGAGTCGGAACCCCGCTTGATCATTTTCTCTTTCCATTTTATTCAAGTGGATACATTATTCAAATCAGATTATTCAATTTATACAGATAAAATTAATAAAAAATGAAATATAACTTTTATATTTTTTTATGTTGAAGGTACTATCAAGATTCTAAAATAAATTAGTATTTAAATTAATACCACAGTATCAAAATTAACTCACCTTAAAACTTCAATAATGAGATGTGCTATCGTGGACGACCTAGCTAATAGCTTTGTACAACAATGATGCTATCATATTATCATAGTAGTAGATAAAGAATAAGATCAACAAAAAAATCAAATATGTACAAATTAACAACCTACTACCAATTCCAAGGTACAAACATACCAAAATAATGAAACAAAAAACTACCAATTCCAAGGGCTATATGAATGGTGACATATCCATCCCTATGTTACACTATGCTAATGACATAGTTGTAATCTTGGAGGGAGGTGTGGAGCAGACAATGTATGCCTCCAGGATCATGAATATATTTGGTGATATTTCGGCGGGTTAGCAACGAGAAATCAGTGTTTGTGTCTTCGGGCTTGATCAGGACGAGATTCAGGAGGTTGATCAGGTGCTTCATTGCTTGGTGATGAGCCTACCTATCACTTATCTTGGTCTCCCCTTGATTGGTGGCAAGGTACGATCTCTGCATTGGCATCCTCTCTTGAGCAGATTGAAACAAAGGCTTATGGGGTTAAGGCGACAGTCTTGTCTAGAGGTGGGAGGCTCATCCTCCTTAAGCATGTTCTAACAGTGATCCCTATCTTCTTTTGCTCCACCAGATTGCTTCCTGTAGCGATGAAGTCGAAGATTTAAGTACTTATGAGGTTTCTTTTTCCTGGCAAATTCTAGCCGGGATAAAGGTGCTATTCATCTCATTGATTGGAAGATGGTAACACAACGAAAAGTGAAGGGTGGCGTGGGCATCCCTATGTTAGATCACATGAACAAGGCCCTCACCAAATGGATCATAAGATTTTAGGGCAAGGATGAGGACTCGGTCTATCAGCTTATGTGGAGAATATATGACATTTCTAGTGAGCTGTCTATGTGGACCCTTCGATACTTGCCCTCCCTTTGGCAGGGACTTTTACGGACTCTCCCCCAGACGAGGAATGGATCTACATAGATAAGTGTTGGAGAATGGGGAGACATTTCGTTTTTGGCTTGATGATTGGACTAGAGACAAACTAATTTGTGATCGATACCCCACGTTGTGCGCGATTGCTATGGATTGATGTATCTCGGTGGCCTGGATTGGCTCTACTAAGGCATGGATCCCCTCTTTCATGGTTGCATTCTCAAAGCAAAGATTCACTGAATTTCTGGGTGATGAAGGAATCCGAGGAGGTGGATAGATCTTCCTTGGGGCGGGACCATTGGGTATGGGCATGCGGCAATTTCTCCATAGAGAGCGCATACATGGCCTTCACGTATGAGCATCACGAGGTGCATGAGGATCTTCAACGTGACCCGCGAGTGATTTGGAGGAGTAGGACCCACTGTGAATAAATGTTCCTTTGGCTGGCTAGACATGTTAATTTGCTTACGAAGGAGCGAAGTGACAAGTTGTTACAAACGGGGATTGTATTTGCCCGAGGTGCGGTGACAAGTGGAAGACCTCGAACATCTCCTCTCAGATGTTGACTCTTGGCAAAAGTGTGGGAGGAGGTGAATATTAGGTGGCTCAGGATGGGTGTCTACGATGCATTCTGGCGATCGATTCGAGCATTTTGCGGGAATTCTCATGAGGACAGTTCGCTACCTTTTGCCCTTTTATGGACCATCTGTTGTGCAAGAAATGATGTTATCTTTCGCGGTCAGTCCTTTTACTCTGAAAATGTACTTGAGCATTGCAAGGCCCTTCATTTGGCCTGGAACTTTGTACGATAATTTTAATTTTATTAATGCATTAGCTTGGTAAGTCCCATCTCGTGGATTCACCCTTTTTCTTATAAAAAACTATCAAATTTTAAAATATAAAGAAAAAAGAAGAAGATCAATAGAGGAATACATATCTTGGCTTAAGCTTCCTTTGAGAAGAGACCTTGGAACTTGGAGTTGGAGGTAAGGCAACATGGTAAGGTAAAGGTGGGACTTTCAACTTTGGAATGTTGGGATGCTATGGAATGAATAAGTGCCTCCAAGACTCGTCCAATAATGCATCACAATGACCCCACATGCCCACCACCACCCAACCTAACTACCACTACAAGTCAATATCTTCACAAAGTGGGATGAGATTAAGTAGGATGCTGTGTTCAGATGACATCATTGAATCCAAAAAATAATATTCTGTATTAATATTGCAAAAAAGCCCCACAATTTTGTTCGTATCACTGGCTTGCCCTCATATTGAGCTGCATGCGAGTGATATACATGAGTGCGAGTGATATATAAGAGATATAGTCTGCAGATTGGCAACCTGGATTATCAACATCCTAATCGTTTCAATACAGATGGAGCCATCAACACAGCATGATATGGTAGCATGCTGGTGGCATGCTGCGACACCTTGATCTTTGACTCTAGAAAAGAGAGGAAGGTAGAAGGACCGATAATGTCAATAAAACCATTTTCAGTAACACACCATGGTTTAGGGTCTTTTCCATTTGGATTGGAGCTTTTGAGGTATGAGCTTGTGTTTAACATCAAAAAGCCAAACTTTTTGATCGACATGAAGAGACGTGTGCAAGATGTTAGAGTTATGCTGATGCTTAATCTTATCCTTATAGATGATGTTATTGGAGTATGTTTGTACCATAAGATCTTCTAGTTTACTCAATCTAAAAGTTGTTTTTTATTAGTTTTCTTAAAATCCAAATTGCATTTTCTTAGGACCCTCTTAGGTTTATTAAAAATTTCGATCGAGAGGTGATACGCCTTCCCTTAAAAGGGGCAGAATAGGCTCATATCAAGAGGCGTGCGGAAGATCATACAATATGCCCAAAGAGCTATGTTAAGGTGATGAGACCAATCCTTTTGGTTTGAATTAGACTTAATTTCTCGATTAGACAACTCTTCCATGCAATTAGCTTGGGATGGTAAGTTGTCGTGACTCCATGCTCCACTTCATTGTTATGTAAGAGTTGACGTGTTAAGGCATTCAGAAAGCGCGAACCGTCGTCCCTCACAATCACTTTGGGAAAACCAAAGCGCGAAATTGATCATTGAGAAATCTAGTGATCATTGTGTCATTAGTAGCACACGAATAGACAACCCAGTGAGAGACGTAATCAACTGCTAGTCATATGTATTAAAACCCTTGAGAAGTTATGGATGGACCTATAAATTCTACACCCCACCCGTCGAAAATTTCAACAACATGAACATGAGTAAGATGCATCATGTCAAGTATGGACATTCCTTTTGAGGTCTGACATGTCGAGAAAGCCTTTACAAAACAATGGACCTCACAAAATAGGGACGACCTGAAAAATCCACATTGTAATCCTTTGGTCGTGGTTCACTTTCCATGGTAATGCCCTCCATACCCAGAAGTGTGGCAATGCTCTAGGACACTAAGGGCTATAGACTCTGGAGTGCTTCATCTTGAATACAATTCGAACCTCCTTGAAAAGGACATGGTCCACCACCGGTACCAATGTGAATCAAATTTTAGCCTCTCTCTTATTCTTGATAAGGAAATATAGAGGTGATCAGAAAGTTCACCATGTATGTGTAAGAAAGTAATTGGTTGACCGCGAGAATGGTCTCGTCTGGGAAGAGAGTGGTGATAGGTGTGAAATCAAAGGGTTTAGAGGACTAGGGAGAGTATGAGCGGGAAGCCTAAACAGATGATCCGTGACAACATTTATGACTTCTGCCTTATCTCTACTCTCAATCAAGGTTTGAAAAAAAGAAAAGTGGAACATGGCATTTTTTCTGGAAGCATGGTGAAATGTAGCCTTGCAATGGTCGATGGTAAGCCTTAGTTTATAGAGAAATCCATAAAACAACAATTAACCATGTATTAATGAAATTATATACAGTGTTGCAATAGTCGACCGACTATCCCGAATAGTCGGTCCGACTATGCAGTGCGGGCGGGTCCCCGACTGAACAGACCTCCAGTCGGTCAATAGTCATCCCGACCGAAGATATTTTTATTTTTTTATTTTCAATTTTCAGTTTTTATGGGTTACATTTTACCACAGTATCGTAACAAATGTCAAATTCTATATATCTATTATATTGATTGGTATTTTTATCTTGGATTCATGTTAACTAATGACCATATATGCATAAAAATACAAAACCGAATAATTCCGAATAGTCGCCCGAATACCGATTATTCTCTATTCAGTGTCCTCTCCGATTGCATACCGAATACAGTCTTTTGCAACACTGATTATATATTATCCGACTAGCATATAATTTACAGCCCAATAATATATATGATGAAATTATAGAGATAAGAACACCACGAGAAAAGATATACAACTCTATATACGCCAACCGGCATCAGGCACGTCGAGAAGAAAAAGACCGGGATCGCCGCAAGGACGTGCTTGAGAAGAATAATTTCCCCCTCGAAAGCGTAATCGCCTTCCATCTGGCCAGTCTTTGGTCTATCCTCTGGATCACGCCGTCCCAGTCCGACTTCTTCAACCTGCCCGCGGCCAGTGGTAACCCCAGATAGTTGATGGGCAGTTCACTCATTCGGCAACCGGTGATTTCCTCAAGATCCGAACGCTCCGCCCTTCCGAGTGGAAGGGCACCACCGTCGACTTGCACCTGTTAATCTGTAGCCCCGAAATGTTGCTGAAAATGTGAACAATCTGTGCCGCAATTGAGCTCTGCGCCGTCGACCCACCAAGAAAAAGAACAGTGTCATCCGCATATTGGAGGATCGGGATAGAGATATTGGCCACCTGAAAACCCTCAAACTAGCCAACGTCAACCGCCCTGTCCAAGAGTACAGCCAAGGCGTCCGTCACCAGCACAAACAGCATGGGCGTGAGTGGGCAGCCCTGTCTCACACCGCGTTGCGGCTGAAAGTAGCCACCTTCCGGTCTACCATTAACCAAGAAGAATAAGACGAGGTAGTCACACAACGCTTCATCCGTCAATCCACAAGTCCAGAAAGCCCCACTTCTGGAGAGATGTCCATAGAAATTTCCAATCAACACAATCATAAGCCTTTGCGTAGTCAATCTTCCACAATGATTCCTTCTTATTCGACCGCTTCCATTCCAGACAACGGTGTATCTTTCTTAGGGAGGAGGAATAGAAGAGCCCTGTTAATCAACTCGAAGCCTCTATTGCCTTCTCTAAATTCGTTGACCGTTTGGAGGACCTCAACCTTAACCAACTCCCAAAATTCCTGATAGAACAACACTTGAAATCCGTCCGGGCCCGGGGCTCCCTCCGCATTGAGCCCCCAAATCGCCCGTTTAACCTCGTCCTCCGTGAACGGCGTAATGAGAGAGTCCGCCTGTTCGCTAGTCAGCCTTCGCACCCCACGACCAATCCAACCCCGTCCCTCACCTACTCTTTTCCTCGATTGCTGAAAATAGTGATTCCATAGAGCCCCCCCAATCTGTGCCTCCCCGGTGAAACGTTCCCCGCCAATCTCGATCGCGTGAAGGAAATTCTTTCTTCGTCTCCCCGAGGACATGGTATGGAAAAACCTTGTATTAACGTCCCCCTCTCGAAGCCACCTCTGGCGAGATTTCTGCCTCCACTCGATTTCCTCTTTTTTGTCCTCTTGCAACAGAACTGACAGATGGTCGGCCCTCTCGAGCTTCTCCTTCTCAATTAGACCTCTTTCATCTTCCAGTGCATCCAACCTGGACACACCAGTGCGGGCGAGCTCCCTCCTCGCGGTCCTTCTGTGCTTAAGCTCCTTGCCAAATTTAATAAGGTGCGAACGAAGCCTCTTCAGTTTAGACGCCAACATGACAACCACCGAGCCATCTGCTGCACACTCATTCCAAATCCTGACCACACCCTCCTTGAATCCCTCCTCAAGCAGCCAGCTACCTTCGAACCGGAAGTAAAATCTGCTCTTTCCAAATTCCCCCGAGCCCCACACGATTGGTGTGTGGTCGGAGAGCGTCCTTGGCTATGCTCAAGCCCGCGATATCGGAAAGGAAGTCACAACCTCCGAGGAAAGCAAGAACCGATCAAGTCTTGATCTCGACCGCTCGTTCCGCCAGGTGAACGCGCACCCAGCGGCATCGATGATGGACAAACCGAGCGAGTGAATCGTCTGCCGCAGGTCCTCTGAATCGGGGTCGCCACCGCCATGCCGACGCGGCCGATCATCCGGAAGAAAGGTGACGTTGCCCCCACGATCCAACACTCCGATGCAAGCGTAACCCCAAGATATTCGAGCGCTGCTGCCAACGAGCTTCGATCAGTCCCGACCTGTCCGTAGACATTCGTGACGAATAGGGCCACTTCATCTCTTTTTCTTTTGAGGCCAACTGTCAACCACAGATCTGATGAGGAGACGCTGATTAGATCATACTCATCCTTCTTCCAACCGGTTAATAAGCCCCCCGCCGCCCCACTTGCAGACCGATCAGCAAGCTCAAACCTGCCGCGACCATCTAGATCTTTCCTAACCTCATCAAGCCCCCGCGACAACTTCATTTCCTGAAGTAAGAAGATATCCACACCAGCTTTGAGGATCAAATTATTGACGCCTAACCTCTTCTCTGGGCGCCCCAGACCCCTAACGTTCCATGACAAGAGCTTCATTAATCAACCTGTTGGGATCTCTTTTCCTGCGGAGGAAATACCCCCATATGCACAGCTATGCTTCTATCCAAGATCGAGAACCAGTTGCGCTGCACGTCCCGCATCAAGCAGGTGCTCTCTTCCATCCGTGTCTGGTCCTCGTGTTCTGCAGCGCGAAGCGCGACCACTCTCCACAACCTCCTCTCCTCTCCTCTGGCTCTCTTTCTCCGGTAGAAAGTTCCATATCTGTAGCTGTCACCCTCGTGGCGTTGATGGATCTGTCCATATTGAGCATCCTCAAGGTGATCTGACGGACCTCCTCCCGATGCCGACGCCGCTGCAACCCGGATATCCCCTGCAATAACCTCCTAGCCCTTGGTTTGCGCAGCATCTTCAGCGTGGTCGTTAGTAGTAACCGTTTCCCCCTCCAGCGCGATAGCCAAGACTGGTGCGAGCTCACCGTCATCTTGAAGTTGTTTTTCAGGAGCTTGCTGAGTGATGGTCGCAGGAGAATGGCCCAGCGGGCACTGAGTGAGCCAGACTCGTGACGAACCCTCGCTCCGCATGCAACCGTAGTTGGCCCAGAGCGATTCGCATCCGAGAGACGCTGATCCGCGAAGGCCTCAATAGGAGTTGGGCCCGTCTTCTGCGCGAGGCTCATATTCGGGTCCACAGTCCCAAACCTAATCGGACAGTGAGACCCGGTTAATTGGAGCTCTGAAACCGTGTTCCCCGACCGCGCAAACGTCACCACTGGAGACATCATTGTCAGACGTTGCGATACACTAACAGCTGCCGACCCCTCGAGTCCCGTGCGTTGCAATACCGAAAAGGCGCCGCCGTTAAACCGTTGTGGAAGACGAAGCGAACCTGATGTCACCTGAGTTACCCCATCGGAGGGGCAGTGAAAGCCGAGCGCCTCCGCCGTGCCGGCGTTCCGAAAATTCGAAGTGGCCGGGCGCCCTGACTTCTGGGCGAGGGGCATCACATCTCCACCATTCACTCGAGCCTGGCTCCTCGACGTGCATCTGGAGATCTCCAAGTTGACACTGTGGCCCCTGAGCGAGACTCTCCAGCTCCCCAAATTCGACGAGCAGAGGCCTCTCACCTTGACAATTGGGTCTAACGGATCGCCCGGCAAGCAACCCGAGCTCTCAACCTCAACCACCTCCGCGATGCTGCCCAAAAGCTTCTGTATCGAGCCCAGTCCCCGGTTGGCCAAGGGGATGCCCTTAACGAACATACGATCCAACAACTCAGGTATTAGATGTCCATCCTTGACAGTTGGCCGCCTCCACTTGATGTGGGTCCATCCCTCGCGCGACCACCTTAGCAGCTCTCCGGCCTCGATAGAAGAGAGCCCTCTAGCGATCACCCGCCACGACGTGATCGGCGTGATGTCACCATGAAAACAAGCCAAAGAGACCGCCCCGACGTCAGATGTGCCTAGGAATAGAGTGTCTCTCCCACCGCCCTCATCGACCAACAAAGCACCTCCTTCCTTCACACGTCCACCCCCCAGGCAATTCTTACTCCGGTGCGAGTGTCTGCCGCAACGGAAACACTGAATAGGTTCCCGGCAAAGACATGCCCAATGAATGCTTGTACCGCACCGAAAGCAACCACTCCCGAAAGGATCTTCAAAACGGCGATTTCATACTCCCCTGTGAATCTTCACATCTGGTTTGCGCTTCCTGTGTGATACAAAGATCCAACCATCTTCCACGTGCGCGCTACGTGCGTTCCCCTGCAGGAACAAAATAACGATGGCCAACTGGATCACAACATATGTATCCCTTTTTGGACTCTACAGTACCCTAAGAAGATGCATTTGATTGCATGAGGAGAAAGCTTATCTTTAGCATGAAAGTTTTGAATAAAAAAAGTGCAACCGAAAACATGCAGAGGTAGCAGAAATGTCTTATCCATGGGATAAAGCAATGAGAATAGAGAGGAACCTTCTAATATGGACGAGGCAGCCCGGATAACGAAATAAGATGCTGTGAGAATAGCATTACCCCAAAAAGTTTTGGGGACATTCATTTGAGTAAGCAAAATATGTGCAATGTCAAGGAGATGACGAAGTTTACATTCCGCGATGCCATCTTGCTGTGAGGTGTGTAAACATGATGTCTGATTTATGTTCCATGAGAACCAAAGAAGTTGATCAAATCTTTCTACTTGAACTCAAGAGCATTATCAGATCGAAATATTTTAATGCAAATAGAGAAAGGAGTGTTGGTCTCTGCAAAAAAGAACTTAACCATGTTGTTGATTTTCGATCTTTCTTTTATAAGGTAGACCCAGGAACTCTGACTATAGTCATAAATGAAAATAAGAAAGTATGTGTCCTGCATTGACATGTACTGGGCAAGGACCCCATACATCACAGTGAACAAGATTAAATAAATATGACCTTCGTAGCTCAGTTCTTCGAGAAATGGATGTCATGTGATGTTTTCCAAAATGATAAGCCTCACATTCAATTATCTTCACAGGGCTGACTTCAAGGAATATATGAGAAAGTACTAGGTGAAGGATGTCCAAGGCGTAGATACCAAAGACAAGGATATGCATTAATAGATGTGGCTCCAACAAATAGAGAATTAAATTATCAGACACCTCAAGATAATATAGTCCATTTTCTTATAGCCAGCCCTAAAAATATGCACAATCTGAATATCTTGGAAGTAGCAACTGGTCAAAAATAACCCGGTAATTAAACTCCTTGCATAATTTATGAATAGACAACAAACTTTGAGGAAAATCTAAAGCACAACATACACCAGGGAGTTTTAATCTGGAAGAGAAATCCACTCTGCCTATGGTAGTAACACGAGAGAGAGATCCATTGGCCAGTTTAACTGATCTTACAGAACATATAACTGAGTAGAAGAAAGAGAGTTGCCATCATTTGTCAAATGATTTGACGCCATTGAGTCAATAATCCATTGACGAATAGGTATCGGTCATAGCAATAATGAGTTAGGCTAATACAAAAGGAGCCATAGGGTTGTATTAGAGAAGGAAATCATCACACTACTTGGATTTTTTGTCTTCAGAACTTATGCTGGGCACAACTAGTAGTACTCACGGTAGTGATCATAGATATAGGAGATCAGACAGCTTTAGAATTTTCTCCAGCGAAACTCACTCCAGGAGATTAGGTGTATACCATGGTTCCAATGCTCCAATAAAACCCAACATAGCAGGACTTTTAGGTAAATTTGGTTAGAAATTTGGGAGTTTCAGAAATTTTCGACGCGACTCGTGATATGGAGGAGTTGGATGAACAAAGCGCTACTCTTGGAGTGGGTGATCAAAATCTAGAGAGAAGGGTTTGACTTGCTCTCCTAGTTGGTATGATCGATTTACACCGTTACACCTAGTTTGTATGCACATGTGGATACAGTGGGTTCACCCTCTACTTTTTGGAAAGGTGGATGTTCTGTACTGTCTGATGTGGTTACTTTGCCTCAGCCAATTTCGGGTGATGGGAGTGGTTTCTTGTTTGATGGGATGATTGATTGGTGGAGGGCGCTTTTGTGATGTTTACCCTAGGTTGTATGCCTTGGCTTCACACAAGGAGGCACATATTGCAGACGTGTGGTCGGAGGGGGGGATGTCTCGGTCACCAATCTTTGTAGCAGAGCTGTCAGATTAGAGGATTGGGTTCCTATGCCTATCGTGCAGGCTGGAAGAATGGAGGAATCTTATGAAGGTAGAGACTATCGACGTTGGAGAGATGGGACACTTATTGTTAAAAAAACGTACGAGATTTTATCTACCTCATCGTTACGAGAAATTGAAGCGGTATCTCGGGATTGCACACGAATACGGGGATGGAAAGTCCCCATGAGGATTAAAATTTTTCCGTGGTTGCTGCGAAGATGTCGAATTTTGGCAGGTGTTACACGGGTGAGGATCTTTCTTGGGTGCGATGAGGTGTGCAAGCTATATGGAGGGGTTGCAGAGGACATCGATCACCTTTTCATTAGAGACCATGGGTCAAGGGAGACATGGGCGACTGATGATCTGCATGGTGTCCATTGGGACATCATGGACTTATTCTGGAGCTCAGTTGGTGGGATGGGACAGGATCGATTGAAGGCAGGACCATGATTGCGCACATTTGGTCCATATGGTTACTAGGAACGATGTTATTTTCAAGAATGGTAGGTTTTACCGTGAGAATGTACTTGAACATGTTAAGGATTTGTATAAACTTGGCGCATGTGAACTTTTGTTAGTAATTTTTAATATACATTTTGGATGGGCCTCTCATGGAGCTTTATCTCGTTATTCCTAAGAAATGTATTTGTCACAAACTTTTATCCCAATTATTGGCTAATCTCCTGGAGGACTGTAGTTTCTTTTCTATTGGATTTTGCTGTTGTGAGAAGATCTAGAAAAGCTACCTCTATGCTCTATCATTGTTTGCTTTTTTAGAAGTCTCATTCTCTGCTCGTTTCAGTTTAAACTTGAAGCTTCAACTAACATCCTATTGTAGATTTTGTTACATGAGATTTATATATTTAAAAGGAAGTGCCTCTGTATGATTTATATTGATTTGGAGAATGCTTATGATTCAATTCCATGGGAGATGTTGTGGAGAGTTTCAGAGAAGAGACAAGTATCTATCTTGTATGTTAAACTATTAAGGATATGTATGATAGGGCTTCATCTTGTGTAAGGATCTAGTTTAGAAAGACATACTATTTTGAGAAGGTAATTTACAATGAAGGTAGGGTTCGTAGGGGTAAAAATCCCTTACTGGAGTTGACCGAAGAATTTTTTTGAAAGGAAAAAGGGCCTACATCGTATAGGTATGTGCCCAAAAACTTTACCATTTATCACCAAAAAAGAAATCTACAAGTTTTACCCATCACACAACGTTACAGAAAGCAAGTTACATATCCCAACCCTCCGCCAATACCTTAGCATGATCTACAACATTTTCCCCATACCATATATCCCCACGAAACACCACACTATTTCTAGCCATCCAAGGAGCCCATATGAGTGCTATGTGACGAGATCGCTCTTTTTCAGTACCTATTCAGCCTTCCCAAACAACAACAACAACAACAACAAAGCCTTTTCCCACAATTAAGTAGGGTCGGCTACATGGATTCTTTGCCTCCATTCAGATCTATCTTGGGTCAATCCCGAGCTTATATCCACAAAACAAAGATCCCTTCATATGGTCTCTTTCCAACACTTCTTGGGTCGTCCCCGCCCTCTCTTAGCCGGCTCAACATCCCAACACTCGCATCTCCTAACTGTGCATCAGCTGATCTTCTTTGCAAATGACCAAACCATCTTAAGTAGTTTTCTCGCATCTTATCCTCGATCGGAGCAACACCAACTTTCTTTCTGATTGCATCATTCCGAATCCGATCTTTACCTGTGTGTCCACACATCCACCTTAGCATTTTCATTTCTGCTACAACCATTCTCTGCACATGTCTATGGTTCACAGGCCAACATTCAGATCCATAGAGCATAACAGGTCTCACGGCTGCTTTGTAAAACTTTCCTTTAATTTTTAAAGGAATTTTCTTATCACAGAGAACAACAGAGGCTCCTCTCCACTTTAGCCAACCTGCATTTATTCTATTAGTAACATCTCCATCAATTTCCCCATCATGTTGCAAAATAGATCCCAGATATCTAAAAGAATCTCTCTTCCGAATGTTATCATCACCAATCTTCACCTCAATTCCTTCACCATTGCTTTCATCAAAGGTGCACTCCATATATTCTGCCTTAGCCCTACTTATACGAAATCCTTTACTCTCCAACTCATGTCTCCAGACCTCAAGCTTCTCATTTACTCCGTCTGTAGTCTCGTCAATCAACACAATATCATCAGCAAATAACATACACCAAGGTAACTCATCCTGAATGTGACTTGTCAACTCGTCCATAATCAAAGTAAAAAGAAATGGACTCAAAGCTGAACCTCGATGTAAACCAGTGTTGATGTCAAAATAGCCAGTCTTCCCAGACGGGGTCCTTACACAAGATAAAGCCTTATCATACATGTCCTTTATGAGGTTAATGTATAGGACACGAACTTGTCTCTTCTCCAAAACTCTCCACATTATCTCTCGTGGGACAGAATCATAAGCCTTCTCCAAATCAATAAAGATCATATGGAGGTTCTTCCTTTTAGCTCTATAAATCTCCATTGTTCTCCTCAGCAAATGGATGACTTCAATAGTTGAGCGACCTAGCATGAATCCGAATTGGTTTTCTTTTACGTTGGAAACTTGCCTCAACCTTCTCTCGATCATACGCTCCCAAATTTTCATAGTGTGACTCATCAGCTTGATACCTCTATAATTTGAACAATTTTGAATGTCTCCTTTATTCTTATAAAGAGGCACTACGATACTCCTCCAATCTTCAGGCATTTTCTTGCTTCGCCAAATAACATTGAATAGATTCGTAAGCCAAGTCAAACCTCGCTCACCTAAAACTTTCCATACTTCTACAGGGATGTCATCCGGTCCTAAACCTTTCCCAGGTCTCATAACCTTCAAAGCCTCCTCTACTTCCTTTCTTTGTATCCGTCTATAGCTTGCACGATTCAAGTAACTTTCACTACTAGCTAGATCACCCAAAGTGATCTTTCTATTTCCTTCCCCAATGAAAAGTTTATGGAAGTACTACTCCCATCTATTCTCTATATCCTTCTGAGTAACAAGAACGTGACCTTCCTCGTCCTTAATGCATCTCACTAGAGAAAGGTCTTTGGTCTTTCTTTCTCTTGCTTTGGTGAATATATCCTTCTGGCCCTCCTTAGAGTCGAGATTTTTATACAAAACTTCGTAAGCTTTCGACTTAGCCTCGCTTACAGCCTTCTTTGCTTCCTTCTTTGCTATTTTATAGTTTGTGACAGTTTCCTCTGTTCTATCCTTAGACATAGCTTTAAAGCATGCTCTTTTAATTTTTAGCTTCTCTTGCACCCCTTCACTCCACCACCAAGCGTCCTTTTGACCTGGGGTTCCTCCCTTTGACTCGCCTAGCATCTCTTTGGCTACCTTACGAATACAAGATGATACTGCCTCCCGCATCTCGTTTGCACTTCCACTACAATCCCAAGATAAATATTCTAAAACCTTCTCCCTGAAGCTCGATTGCTTCAGTGGAAGATTCCACCATCTAGTTGTAGTGATATTAGGAACCTTCCTTTTCTTTACCAGCCCTTTTATTTGTACATCCAAGACTAACAAGCGATGTTGGGTTGTCAAACTCTCTCCTGGGATTACTTTGCAGTCTTTACAACACAACCGATCTCTTCTCCTCAACGCAAAGTAATCTATCTGTGTTCTCGTTGGCCCACTCTTATAAGTAATTAAATGCTCCTCCCTCTTCTTGAAGAGAGTGTTTGCTATGAAAAGATCATATGCCGTTACAAAATCCAAGATGACTTTTCCCTCTTCATTTCTATCTCCAAAACCATGTCCTCCATGAACACTAGCATACCCTGAAGCATCTTTTCCCACATGTCCATTAAGATCTCCACCTATGCAAATCATCTCTCTTTGTGGGATTCCTTGTAAAATCTTATGTAGATCCTCCCAAAAAGTTTGTTTAGACCTTTCATCTAAACCAACTTGCGGTGCATAAACTGAGATTGTATTCAGAATTTCTTCTTCAAGCACCAATTTTAGCAAAATAATCCGATCCCCGAATCTTTGCACCTCAACCACACAATCCTTCAAATCCTTATGAACAACCACTCCAACACCGTTTCTACCCTTATCTTTACATGAATACCAAAGTTTAAAGCCTGTCTTCTCGATCTCCCTTACTTTCTTTCCAACCCATTTAGTCTCTTGAAGACATAGTATATGAATCTTCCTTCTTTCCATCGTATCCACTATTTCCATCGATTTTCCAGTCAAAGTGCCAATATTCCAACTACCAATCCGCAACTTCTGTTGCAATCTCTTTTGGACTAACTTCTTTACTCGCATGCATCCATTATGCGAGAACCCTTGTAAATTTTGGACTGCATCCGGGCGATGATGCAGCAGAACTAGCTTAATTACTCGCATGCGTGTCTCATGCAAGAACCCTTGCAAATTTTGAACTACATCCAGGCTGCGATGTAGCGGCCCTTGCCAATTTTTCATTGCATTCGGGCGATGCAACGCGTCGCAAGTAGGAAATGCCCCAACGAAATCTGTATGTTTGCTTAAATCCATGTTGAAAAGATCCGACTGTCATGAGGCAACATCCTAAATAATATTTTTTTTAAAAAAATATTATTTAGGAAGTTGTCTCCGACTGTTTTACGCTGGCTGTCGGCTACCTAACGCAACCCTCCTTATTTACCCCGGCTTGGGACCGGCCATGGCTGAGTTCCAGCCTTCCCAAATAGCCTCCCAAAAATCATTCATCCCATCGCAACAGATTGCCAGATCACCCAACAAGAGCCAGTCTTCTGTAGATCTCCTGCAATTGAAAAAGAGGTGATCCATGTCTTCAGTTTCCTCATGGCACCTGGTGCAAGTTGGAACGAAATCAAGAAAGAGACACGCCGATCTTTCGTCAGTCAATACTCTGTCCCTTCCACAGATCCAAAGGAAAATCTTCACCCGAGTCGGAATTTTCCATTTCAAGATCCCTTTGCAGTCAGCTTCACACTCTCCCGGGTCATACATTACAGGGCCCCTCAGAGCTTTGAAATCCTTCTCCACCGTGAAAAGATCGTCTCTCCGGCACCAATAGTCACTACCCTCCGAGGGTCCTGGCATGTTCCCCAACTCATCCAACATCAACGCCAACTCTTCAACACATTGTTCCGAGAGTTCAGATTTGAACATAGGGAAGAAACTGTGCCCATCCCAATCTCAACAATCGACGCCTTAGGATCGGTAGCGAGTGCCATCAGACGCGAGTATCTCACTCCTAGAGCACCTCCCTCACACCAATTGTCAAACCAGAATTTGAAACCCCTGCCATCACCATCCATCGGTTGCGGAAATCGATAGATTTCCTGAACAACCCCACATATGCCACACCAGAAGTAGGAGGGTGAAGGCCCATGCTCCCTAATGCTGGGGAGCGAGGTGCTAGTCATATAGATCCTCCGAACAACATTGCATACTAGGCTATCACAATCTCCCCAAATGCGAGACACCCATCTACTGAGGAGGGCCTTGTTCATCTCCTATAGGCTACGGACCCCAAGACCTCACGTCCATTGATCTGGTTACCGTCTTCCAATCAACAAGCGGGATCCCACTTGAGTTTCTGTCTGAAGTCCAGAAGAATCTGCGCATGATGCCCTCCATTCTTTTTCGCATACTGGATGGGAGCAATCTAGAAGAAAGGAAAAAGATGGGAATCGTTGAGAGTGATTTTTAGAAGCACCAGTCTATCGCCTCTCGAGAGGCAGATGGTCCAGATAATTTCTGCTCCATTTTCTTAATCACGGTTAACCAATCCACCACCTTCATCCTGCATCCCAGCAATGGAACCCCAAGATATCGTATCAGGAGTTACCCACGAGGAGAGCGTAACCACTCATGATAGAACCCCAACTCCTCTTCGGTCATCCCAAAAGTGACAAACTCCGACTTCTCCCAGTTAGTCTTCAACCTCGAAATTATCCCAAAAAGATCAAGCACTTTAGAGAGGCCGCGCCATCAGGATGGGTCACCCTCGACCAGAATGATAGTATCATCCGTGTACTGCAAGATAAGGACCATCATCTCGCCCTTTGACTAACCTCGAAAGAAGCCCCCAGAGACAACACAGTCAATCATGACTGACAACGCATCAGCAACAAGGACAAAGAGGAGTGGCGCAAGAGGGCACCCCTGACGAACCCCACACTGCGACTGAAAATGACCACCCCTAGGTTGCCTGTTTACCAACATGACGCTAGAGGCAGTCGTGATACATCTCTCTTCATTCAGGAAATCCATCTGTCAGGAAAACCATGCATGTGTAACAAAGCCCAAATTAATAACCAGTCAATGCTGTCATAGGCCTTGGAAAAAACACCTTCCACAAAACTCCCTTGATTTTATTCCTACGCCAATATGCCATAATCTCGGAAGCAAGGACCACGCTGTCCATCAGCTACTTGCCAAGAAGGAAGACATTCTGAACCGGTGGGATGACCATGTTCAACACCCTCCTCATATGATTTGCCAAAGCTTTAGCAATGATTAAGTAAATCACATTGGAGAGGGCAATGGGCCTGTACTCCTCCACCCTTGTGCCCACCTCCTTTTTGGGAAGCAGGAAAAGAAAGGATCTGTTGAGTCTATCAATACCCCTATTCCCCTCCATGAACTTCAGTATCACCTCCCTCACCTCCTCTTCAAGAAGGTCCCACTGTAGAAGGAGACTAAGGACTCGTCTGGACCGGAACATCCATCTGGGTTCAGTACGAATAGAGCTTCACGAACCTCCCTGATCCCGAAAGGTCTCGTAAGTGCTTCAACATCTTCCTCACTAATGCTTCTCACCCCCAACCCAAGCCACCATGCAGCACCGTGTGACACCCGCTTGGTCATGTTTTTGAAGTACTCCATGACCACCCTAGCCACCTCCACCTCACCTTGCACCTCTTCTCCCCACACCTCAATCTAAAGGATCTTGTTCCTCCTGCCATTCGCCACATTATAAAAGAACCTAGTATTCACATCTCCCTCTTTGGGCCACCTTTATCTTGATCTCTGTCTCCATTCCACCTCCTACTTTTTGTCCTCTTCCTCCAAGATTTTTTGCATCACCCCTCGCGTAATGATTTCTTCCACGTCCAGGTCCCTCTCGTCCTCAAGCGAGTCTAACCACACCATCTTCTCCTGAGCTTTGGCTCCTTCTCAAACCCTGTTCTGCCCTTCTGACCCATCTGAATTCGAGAAGCTTGCGTCGCATCACCGTAAGCTTTGTCACAAAAGCCATCGTAGCCTATCCCTCCCTCGCTGTGTTCATCCAGAACGACCTGAACAAATCGTAAAACCCTTCCTCCAACAACCAGCTTTTCTCGCATTTGAAGTAGGACGATGAAACTTTACTGCTGCATGAGTCCAAACACATCGGGGTGTGGTCTTATCTTGATCTAGGAAGTGAATGAACATATGCCAAACAAAACAGTTAAATCGCCTCAATCGATAACAAAAACCTGTCAATCCACGATCTCGATGAAGAGTTCCTCCACGTGAATTTACAATTTGTAGCATCGAGGACCTCCAAGTTTAGCTCCTCAATAGTGTTCGCAAAGCGGCCAGAGCCAGGGTCCTGCCCGCCTTTCCTGCCAGATCTGTCATCTGCGTACAACGTGACATTGAAGTCACCCCCACCATCCATGCAGTACCCTCAAAGCAGTCCCTGATGCGTCTAAGCTCACCCCAAAAGTGTCGTTTATCGAAGCTCCCGAGATCCCATAAACAGATGAGATTACAATGCGCGATTAGTCCGTCTTGCACACCAGAAGGACAGAGACCGCGTGCACCATCTTGACCTTACATATCAGATCGAAGAAATTCCCGTTCCACACCACCACAATACCCCCAGAGGTATCATTTGCTAACACCGCTCTAAAATGTGTAAGCCAGAGGTTGTTAAAGGGATAAACTAAGATGATTTTATGAAAGGTCCAAGGGTTCTCTTATATAGGAGAAAAATCCATTGGATAAAATACAAAAGATAAATAAAGAATTACAAGAGATAAGGAAAAACAGAAATTGGAATTATCTAAATAACTAAAATAGGAATTATCTCAACACTCCCCCTCAAGCTGGAGCGTAGATATCAATAAGACTCAGCTTGGAACAACATTTCTGATAAGGCCCTCTTGCTAGAGCCTTTGTAAGTATATCTGCTGTCTGATTTCCAGAGCTGACATGTGTAGTAGTGATAAAACCCTTCTGTATCATGTCACGAGTGTAGTGACAATCTACCTCTATTTGCTTCGTCCTTTCATGAAAGGCTGGGTTATTTGCAATGAAGAGAGCAGCTTGATTATCACACTGGAGATGCATGGGAAGAGGTACTTCAATAGTTAGATCAGTAAGAACAGATTTGACCCACATCATTTCTGTACTAGCCTGTGCCATAGCCCTGTATTCTGATTCAGCACTTGATCTAGCAACCACCGTCTGCTTCTTACTTTTCCATGAAACAAGAGAATTTCCTATAAACACGGCAAATCCAGATGTAGACTTTCTATCTTTTGGACACCCAACATAATCTGCATCTGCTCATGCTGTTACTGACAGAGATGTGCCTCTGTTGAAAAGAAGTCCAGTACCAGGTGAAGTCTTCAAGTATCTTAGAATCATATGGACTGCATCCATATGTGCCTGTCTGGGCTGCTCCATAAATTGACTCATTTTACTTACTGCAAATGCTATGTCAGGCCTGGTAATAGTTACATATAATAGCTTGCCAACCAGCTCTCTGTATCTTCTCTTGTCGACTTCCTCAGTATCATCATCATACAACTTCATGCTTGGGTCAAGCGGAGTAGTGGCAGGTCTGCAATTTGCCATACCTGTCTCTGAGAGAAGATCTATAACATATTTTCTTTGGGTCATTACAAGACCTCGTTGATTCCTGGCAAACTCTATTCCAAGAAAGTAACGTAAATGTCCAAGGTCCTTGGTCACAAACTGCTGACCTAGGAAGTCCTTGGCATCCTGAATACCCTGCTCGTCCTCCCCTGTAATAATAATGTCATCAACATAAACAAGAATGACTGTAATACCTCTCTGGGTCTTCTGTATAAACAAGGAGTGATCTGCAGTTGATCTCACAAATCCCCGCTGCTCTATCAAGTCCGAGAGCTTCTGGAACCATGCTCTTGGACTTTGCTTGAGGCCATAGATAGCCTTATGTAACCTGCACACCTTATGACACTCCCCCTCAGCAGCGAACCCAGGTGGCTGCTGCATGTAGACCTCCTCCTGTAAGTCACCATAGAGGAATGCATTTTTCACATCAAGCTGATGAAGAGGCCAATCTCGTGTTACGGCAACGGCAAGGAGAATACGTAGAGTAGAATGCCTGGCAACTGGGGAGAAAGTATCTTGATAGTCCACCCCATATGTCTGGGTGAACCCTCGAGCCACAAGTCTCGCCTTATAGCGATCCACACTGCCATCCGCACGGTGTTTCACAGTGCTGCATCCCACAACTGACGTATCAACAGGAGCAGAAACAAGACTCCACGTACCATGTGACTGTAGCGCAGCCATCTCCTCCTCCATGGCAATCCTCCAATGACTATCCTTGAGAGCCTCCTGGTATGTCCGTGGTATTTGCACGGCTGACAGTGCTAGTGTAAATCTCTTGAAATCTTCTGACAGCCTATCCAAAGAACTCTGGGCTGCAAGTGGATAAGTAGCACATGTCCTTTTTGGCTTTCGCAGAGCAATTGGTACATCAAGATCATCTGCCAAATCATGGGCCTGGGTATCTCCCTCTTGAGAGGGTACATGCTCTTCATGTCTAGAATCCTGTTGTTCAGTTAATTCAGTAGTGCCATCAGTAATAATATGTTCATTACATACCTGAGGCGTGCTGGATGATGGGCAAGGCTCGTGAGCAGGGAGAACAGAGCGAGATTTGCGAGGAATATTTTGAGGCAAAAACTGAACCAGCGGAGGTGGCGGAGGAGGTGGTGGAGGTGGTGGAGGAGGTGGTGGAGGTGGTGGAGGAAGTGAAGTATCAATAGCAGGAGGTGGTGGTATGTAAATGTCATCATCAGAGTCAGATGGATTAAGTCTGTCACCTGTAGGAGAAAAATACATGACCGACTCAAAGAAGGTAACATCAGCACTAACAAAATATTTCTGGCTTAATGGATTAAAGCAGCGATAACCTTTTTGGGTACGAGAATAGCCGACAAACACACACTTGATAGCTCTAGGAGAGAGCTTGTCACGCCTTGGAGAAACATCATGAACAAAGGCAACAGATCCAAATACACGAGGTGTAAGAGAGAAGAGATCCTTCTCGGGAAACGCAATCGAGTAAGGAATCTTTTCTCCTAACACGGACGAGGGCATACGGTTTACCAGATAACATGCAGTAAGGACAGCATCACCCCAATAAGAATGAGGAGCACGACTCTGTATCAACAATGTCCTGGTTACATCAAGTAAGTGACGGTGTTTACGCTCGGCAACACCGTTCTGCTGGGAAGTATAGACACATGAGGTCTGGTGAACAATGCCATGGGATCTAAGGAACTCAGAAAGATGTAAGGTGCTGAATTCCAAAGCATTGTCCGAACGAATATACTTGATATTGGCAGAAAAAATATTCTTTATTTCATTAATAAAATACTTGATTGTGGATCCAGCCTCAGACTTATTTTTCAATAAGAAAACCCAGGAAAGTCTAGAAAAATCATCGACTGCTACAAGATAAAAACGGTGTCCTTGGAGATCAGGGACACGACTAGGACCCCAAATGTCTAAATGAAGAAGCTCAAATAGCTGAGAACTGCTTCGACTCTGACGTGATGGAAAAGATGAACGGTGATGCTTCCCAAGTTGACATGCTTCACACTGAAAAGAGGATCTCGTAGAAATCTGAGGGAGAACATGACATAACTTTTGCAGAGGAAGATGTCCAAACCTAAGGTGCCATAAATAAGGAGAGACCGGTCCAGTAGGTATAACAGAAACATTAGCATGAGGAGGTTGGTCCAGTTTGTAAAGTCCCCGCTGCTCATGGCCACTTCCAATCATCCTGCCCGTGAGTATGTCCTGAAACACAAGAGATAAAGGATCAAAGATGGCACGACAATGCAGATCTTTAGTAATCTGACTAATAGACAATAAATTCATCTGAAAGGCAGGAGCATATAAAACATTCTTCAAACGTATGGATGATGTCAATTGCACCTCTCCCTGTCCTGTAATGGGTAGGTGATCACCATTAGCAATGGTGACCCATCTGCCAAGTGGTATAGCCCTGTAAGACTTTAGTTGCGTTTTGTTTCCACATAAGTGATGAGATGCACCAGAGTCTACAATCCATTCTGTCATATCTGCATTCATACTACCAGTGAAGGCATAGGTTATACCTGAGGAGCTCGAAGAGGCTCTGACTGTTGTAGCAGCATCTGTGGTGGTGTTAATACTAGGAGTCACGATCTCTCGAATGCGAGAGACAATATCGTCCAGACGAGGATCAGTCTGGGGAGACACAATCTGCTCTGCTGCTTGACTAGAAACGGGGTAGCCATGCTTCTGATCGCATGTATCCTCTCCATGTCCAGGCTTGCGGCAATAGGTGCAAGGCCCACGTTGGCGTCCACCGCCTTTTCCTCGAGATGCGCGTCCCCTGAACTGGATCGCCCTACCGCGACCACGTGAGATTGCCATCGCTGAGGAATGCGAAGGCGTAGTTGTCGAAGGGATGTTGAGTCGGCTGAGACGACTATAGGCCTCCTCTATAGGAGGAATGGTTGCTCCAGTAAGAAGATGGGCACGTGCAGCCTCATATTCTGCATCAAGTCCGGCCATGAAAACTCCAACCATCGTGGAGTTTCTATATGCCTTCTGTTGTTCAGCAGACGTCGTAGTAGGCATGTAGCTATGAAGTTTTTCAAACATGCCACGCAATGAAGAGTAGTAGACATGCAGAGGGCGACCATTCTGCTTGGAGTTGTAAATATCAAACTGCAATTGAAGGATTTTGGTTTCATTCTTTGCTTGTGCATAAGTGGATGCCAAAGTATCCCACATTGCCTTGGCAGTGGGCTGATTCAGGATATCATTTGCTATTTCCATAGTAAGTGTCCCACAAAGCCATACTCGTGCGTACGCATCATCTTGCTTCCAGGAAGAATTTGCCCCAGTCTTATCTGTTGGCTCTGGGTCTGTTAATATGTGCTCCTTATTGTTGCACTGCATGAGGGTGAGGAACTGCATAGACCATAACTCATAATTGGTCCCATCCATCTTAACGATGGGTGCCGGGCCCTTAAAGACTCCGGATGAGAAGATGTCACCCTTATTGTCAGACATGATGATAAAGTAGCCAAATGACAGACTCTAACTGGGTAATATACTGTTATAAATGATTTTGTAGAATCATAGGAAGGATCAAACAATCATCCTTAGTAACCCGTGATGCTTGCCGGAAAATGCTTGCCGGAAAAAATGTGATTTAACGATGTCAAATCTGTTCAAAACCACCTCTAAAATAAACTGACTCACAGGCAGTCCACGAAGCAAGTGCCGGGACAGGAGGCACAAGGGCGCCTGGGCGGTGGGGCGCTTGGGCGGTGGGGCACAACAAGCGCCTGGAGCAAGCGCCTGGGCACAGCAAGCACCTGGGCGGTGGGGCACAGCAGGCGCCTGGGCACGAGTGCCTGCAGGGGCGACTGGTCGTGCGAGAGCCCTACGTCACAGGGCGCCTGGGCACGAGTGCCTGCAGGGGCACAGAGGGCCTTACAGGGGCTTGCTGTGCGAGTTGTCGCGCACAGCGGGGACTTCGAGCAGGGGCCCGCTGGGCGAGTAGTCGCGCGCCTCGCGAGTAGTCGCGCACAGCGGGGCGAAGTGGGCGAGGCGCCGCCGATCTTAGAGGAGATGCGCAGGGGAGGCGCGCAGGGGAGGAGCGCCGTCGCCGAAGAATCCTGAGGGTACACGCGCCATCGGGAGAGGTTAAATTTAGGGATAGAAAGGAGGCTCTGATACCATGTTAAAGGGATAAACTAAGATGATTTTATGAAAGGTCCAAGGGTTCTCTTATATAGGAGAAAAACCCATTGGATAAAATACAAAAGATAAATAAAGAATTACAAGAGATAAGGAAAAACAGAAATTGGAATTATCTAAATAACTAAAATAGGAATTATCTCAACAGAGGTCAAAGATGGATTTCCAACCCACACACTCCCATGAATCAATTTTGGTTTCTTGCAGACATGCCACATCAATGCTTCATGCTCCCAGAAGAAAGGCGATAGCCAATCTCTTTATCTGTTTGACCCAACCCCCGCATGTTCTACGTCATGACTTCCATTAGGGGAGGATGGGGAGATTCCCCGCCATTACAATCCCGACCCTACGAGCAACATCGATATCAAACTCCTTGTCTGTGCCTTCTCCTACCCCAGGAAGTGGTCATGAGCTGGATTCAACGACCATACACATCTCCCTCCCAAGCTAGCCCTTGATAAGCCTCTCATCGCTACCCTCAACATCCACATTCTCCTCTTCTCGAACGCGCTCCAGCTTGCCAATCTCCCAATTGAATGCATCAGCATAGCATCGCTTACGGGAGAAACAACACAGCTGAGCTTTCTCCCTTGATCCTGCAAATCCGCCTCTGGAACCTGAGCCTCTCCTGCTGTCTCTAAGGAGATCGACGACGCCAAGCACCTTTATGTCGTGGGTAGACCCCTCTACCTCAGTATGCTGCTGCTTATCCTCAGCCCAACGTTCTGTCCCCAAGAAACCCCCACGAGAGCTCTCAGGTGGGGGCATGCCGCCACTTGATAGAGCACCAAGCACCTTAGGGTAAGAAGCCTGACCCATCGTAGCCGTTCTGAAGGGGGTCTCGACCAGGTGTTCAGCAGGGGGGAGGTATCTTCGTCCGCCGAAGATGGTGCCCCGACCACATCCTCCGCCATCGGTTCGAGCTTAGGAGACCGCCCATCGGGTTGAAGAACTCCTCGAGTTCAAAACCTTTATATCCAACGTATCCTGCTGAAAGGGATGGTATATGGAGAGTCGGGTGATCCGATTGGGGAAATCAAGTTAGGGCACTTTTAATCGACAGAGCTCCAAATGAGTCTGCAGTTGGATCCGGAATTTGCTTTGTTTAAGGATTCGAAGTTGTCGGTTTTGGTCCAAGATCCGAGAGATGACCCCCCTTACCGGGTATGTGAAACAATATGGTACCTTCTGGACCAGATCCCTCGAGCCACGTGTTGCATGTAGCAGATCTCTCGATTGTCGCACCCTCCCATCGAGCCATTGCAACAACCAACGATGCCTAATCGCCTGTCGGAGGTGCATCTTTATCAACCCGTGGGCGCATCGCCATCATCACCTTCGGCGGGCACCCTCCATGTGGTTGTGCCTCAGGCACAACGAGCCAGATGGGGATGGATCTTTGCCCAACCCAAATAGAAGCTTTGGTCAGGGAAGGGGATCTCAACCCCTTCATCTTGACAACTACTTCCGCCTCCTCTCTGGGGCGAAGCCCCGAAGGACATATGTCAGCTACCTCATCGATGTGTGGCACTGCTTCCTGAATGGTCGCCATCCTCCAACATCGAATCGGCATACCGATAATTTTCATTTTCCATTGTGATGCCACCGTGCCCGGAGCGCCATCCATCGTTCGCGGTCGGGGCCAGTGAGACCGTCTCCTCTACTCAGGTGGCAAGCAAACCTGAAAAGCCCCTCTAGACGCCTCCATCGCCCTTTTGCTAGACAGACCCTTGATGCACATCTTACCGCCCGGAAGCTCGAGAAAGTCAATCGCAGCCCTGACGGCCCTCGCCATCGCGAGTCCCTCAGGAATTGCTTGGATGACCTTCTCGTCACCTTTGCCGATCAGCATGCCGTCCAGAGAATTCTCCTCCGACGCCCCCTCAGATAGGAATGAGAATAGCGCCACAAATTCCTTCAAGAGAGGACTCTGGTTGCACCTCCGATGGGACCTGCCAACTACTGCAGCCATCACGCCTGCTTGTGCAAAATCGTCGAAGGTGTCCAGCAAGCCCACAACGAAAGCACATAGCCTCCGTGGCCGTGCAGGCCTTTGACAAGTGGGTACTAATTCAGCGGAAGCACCAAGATGGTTCACCTTCCTTCTGCCTCCGCCACCACTCCTCCCTCCGCGGTTTTGCTCCGCTCAGCTGCCTTCTATCCTCAGCCCCTTCTAGGGCGGTGGCCTCCCTCTCACCCACCACTTTCACCGCCGCACCAACGCTCCCTCTCCTGATGGTGGCCCTCCGACCGCCCTTGCTCGCTGCCTCCGTCCAGCTCCCGCCGTAGGTGGCCCTCCGATTGCTCCCCTTCACTCCCGCACTCACGCTCCCACACATGGCGCTCCTAATAGTTAGTTGAGTTGACCGAAGATTTTTATCCCTTACTGGAGTTTACCTGATATTTTACTGCTTACTTGGTATATGTTATTATGCATTTCTACTTCTCTTCGTACATAATGACTATTTTGCTCCAAGAAGAGACGGCATCCTGAATAGACCATTAGATGCCAAACTCTACTGAAAGTTACCTTGACAAAAAAATGGCATGCTTCTATTATGTTTAATTAGTTTTAAGAAAGAGCACATTTAAAGGGTTCTCCTTTGCCGGCAAGTTTTGAGTCGAACATCTACAAACAGACAGTGTTATGCTATTATACTGCTTGAACACTTTACTGTATTCCTAATATACATTTAAATTCACCATGCAAATCACGTCTGGCAATATATTTATAGTTCGGGCTACATTTTTTCTATGCAGAAACCCATTCTTGCCAACGAGGAGTGCAATCTTTTTCCATCGGGGCAGAGCTTTAATGTACTGTTACTTTGACATTACGATTTACCTGACTATTTTTAGCCTTTTATTCGAAAATCTAGTTTGCACATTTGGTTTGCTATGTGGAATAAACCCCATGTGGTTCATATGAAATATTGGTGAGATAATTAATATGAGTTTTTTACCGAGTCTGTGAATAAAACATAACCGAAATACATTGATCCATGTTGATGGTTAGTGGGTTATCAAGAGTTGGTCATGATAGTGTTTATTATCATGTTAAACCCTCCAACTCTACCCTTGTAAAAGAGGTACAATGTGTCAGTGGCTCATTATGCAAATCATCGATTCAAGAATTCGAGAGCCACCATCGCAACTCTTCACCACTTGAGAGAGTCTTTACGTTTGAAATTAAGAGAAGGGGAAAAGAGGAAGAAAGGATCGCTCTCGTCTTCCCATTATCCCAGCTACTAGACTTTCTGATTTGCGATGAAAGGAAATAACTTGAGGATCGTTTCCTTTTTTTAATGTTGATACCATTATGCTGCATTTAAAAGTTCCTACAATATGGTATTAGAGACGATTTTACGAATTAGTATAACTGACTTTGATAATGTCTGTTTCGTGGTTTGACAAGTCTTATAAAAGCCATTTCTATCATGTTTCCATTCCTCGATGTCGATATAATTATGCTGGAATCTGAGTCTAAAGTTAATGGAACTTTATTGGTTTGACTATGGTTGAGTTGTTGTCATTTTTTTTTCAAATGCTGAGTTTGCCCTAATCAATGATATTGATCTACGGTTTTGATTATACAAAGATTATCTAAATCAAGCCCTCCTGGCTTTGCTATTGATGAATAAAAGTTAACCAGAAAAAAAGGCGATGAAGGTTTATGATAGTTTTAAACATTGGCCAATCTTTGGCATAAGTTGTTTTTTTGAAGTTTGGCATTAAATCACGTTAATCATAAAGTCATCAACGCCGCTGGGATTAATGTTATCAAACTGCTTTGTCTTGCTGGATTTTTTAAATTTAGAAATTTAGATAAATCCTTATTATTATTATTTATGGATGTTAATAGGTAATATCGGTATCGTGCCGATACGATATATTGACAATATATCAACGCCGTATCACCCAAATCACACTGATTTTGTGATGACCTTGGAAGGGTACATATCGGCCATATCTGCGATATATCGGTCACTTGTTGATAACGATATATTGCCGATATATCGCGATATTGTTTACTGTGTTAAAGGTTTATTTTTTAAAAAAAAAGTAAGGAAAATTGTTGTAACTTCCTATCCATCCGTTCTCTATAATAAACAGGAAGTTATCATCGAAAGAGTTAAAGTTTTGAGTTGAGCTTTCAAGATTTACATCATGGGAGATGTAACCGTTTGAATTACTTTTCATTATTGGACAAATGCCTTGTTATGGAATATTAACATTTATTTATTATTACTATGGTTTCCCGAAGTTGAATGTTAAGTAAATCTCAACCATAAATGGCATGTTAATCATCAACAATCAAGTCATTTTTATGCTTGGTATATGTTGCGGAAGTAGTAATTACAAATTGAGTTTAATCGGTGCAAAAGGTTCATGCTAGATGATTGAATGACATGCAACTGTAAAGGTATCTCGTCCACATTATTGATGAATAAAATTATCATCTTCAATTAGTCGAGTATCAAGCTTTGGATACAAATCAAATCAAATAATGTAATAGTTATATTGGTAATAAAAATAATATAATCGTGGAATGAGAGATCACCCAAAGGTGTATCATTGCCCATGACTATACCCATTATAGGGTTAATTAACAAATATTGAGTATTTTACATCAAAGATGGAAAATATATGATTTATTAATTACCATTAAAATGTTTCTAATTGCATCACTTATGTAGTATTGATATGTTAAATTCTATCTAAAGGTGATTATTAACATGTTTAGAAAACTTCAATTTGCATTATTGCTTCATAGGTTATTAATTTATTTCTCAAAGCATTATTACGAGCACATGCCGTATTGATTTATAGTTTCCACTATTATGAACTTGTTTGCATCGAGAAACTTTATAGTCATGTTCAATGGACTCAACTATGCGGATTGGTCAGAACATATTAAATCCCATTTTGGAGTGATGAATTTAGACCATGCATCAGTTGAAGATGCATGTAGGAACTATAGTCCAACTCCATGATGGATCTTGTAATTGAAATGTCCAATCTTGTAGCGAAATTGAAAACCATGGGGATGGATGTCAACGAGACGTTCTTAGTATAGTTTATCATAAATTCCCTTCCTATGCATTTTGACAATTCTTGGTAAACTACAAAAAATTTAAGGATAAATGTAGTTTCATGGAACTAAAAGCTATGCTAATTCAAGAAAGGAGATTAAAGTAGATAAGAGAACACCTTGTGAACTCACGGTTACTGAAAAGGCTACTGTAGGAACTAGCAGTCATAAAAGCCACACAAGCAAAATAAACAAAGGGAAAACTCTCATGAAAGCTAAAAGGAACAATTCCAAAGCAATCAAATGCTTCTTTTGCAAGAAGTTCAGCATATGAAGAAAGATTGCCTTAACAAAAATCATGGTTCGAAAGAAAAGTATGCATTATATTTCTGTTTGCTTCCAAGTAAATTTTATGGATGATCCTAATAATAGTTGATGGTTAGATTCTGGTGCAACTACTTACATGTCTCACATATTACACATGGATTTCTTACAATAAGGAATATAAAGGAAAGTTAGCAGTAACTGCTCATGGAAAAGAAGATGAAGGCATGAATAGACATAATTAGGATTTACATATTGATCAAGGATATTGGATGTCAAATTGATCTGGAAGGATGTCTCTATGTTCCTAAGTGTGCTAGAAATCTTGTTTCCAATTGCAGACTTGATAGATTTATTTCAAGATTTATGATGGATCATTTTCTATGTTTAGGAATAAGTACTTCTATGGATCTGGTATTTTAGAGAATCATCTATAGATTGCATTAAGAAAAAACAATCAAAACACATTAAAGAAGCCAGCTACAAGAGCTACCCAACTCCTATAATTGATATATACTGATATCTATGATCCTTTTGTTGTCTCATTACAGGGAAGGGAATATATTTTACCATTTTTGTAACTGATTTCTCACGGTATGAATATATTTATCTATTGCATGAAAGGATTCAAGTGGTAAATATCCTTGGGACATTTATTAACAATATTGAAATGAAATTTGATAGGAAAATAAAACTTGTGAGATTTGATCGAGGTGATGAATATTTCAGAAAGCACGATGAGCCATGACAACATCCTGGTCCATTTACAAAATTCCTTAAAGTAATGATATTTGCGCATAATACACAATGCCCTAAACACCACAACAAAATGGTATTGCAGAAAGGCGAAATCATACGTTACTGGAAATAGTTAGGAGCATGATAAATAATAGTATTTTGCTTCTTTCATTGTGGACATATGCATGAAGGACTTCAACATATTTACTATTTACTTAGCAGGGTTCCTATTAAAGTAGTTCAAAAGATACTTTTTTAAACTATGGACAAGTAGGAAATCGAACTTGAGACACCTAAATATTTGAGGATGTCAGGCGAAAGTTATTGTATATAATCTACATGAAAAGAAATTAGATCCAAGGACAACCAATATATTTTTCATTTGATATCCTGAAAGTTCAAACATGTATAGATTTTATTTCCCTAATCATATTATAAGAATTGTTGAGAGTGACAATGCTTGCTTAATTGAGAATGACAACATCAGTGGGAGCCAAGAATCATGAAATGTGGACATTAAAGAAAATATGGATAAAGTATCGCTTCCATATATGCATAAATCTTCTGGAGCTGATGTTCCACATGTGGATTCATCTCCACATAATGACATGAAACATCAAGAAATGGAATTCACATTAAATGATGATGTCATTATAAGAACAAGTTGTAAATGTACCAAGTGCACCACAATCACAAGTTGCATTAACACGTTGTGAAGGATAAAGGGGACCTGGAATTTTTGATGATTATATAGTATATGCACTTGAGCATGAATGTGACTAAGGTATTGATAAAGATCCAAGCTCATTCCATCAAGCCATGTAATGTAATAATTCTTAAATATGTTGAATGCTATGAAAAATCGAACTAGAGTAAATGGACAATAACAATGTTTGAGATCTTGTGGAACTACTTGAAGGTTCTAATAGTCGGGTGTAAATGGATTTTTAAGATCAAACGTGACTCTAAAGGTAACATCGAAAGATAGACTTGTCGCAATAGATTTACTAAAAATGATGGCATTGATTATAAAGGGATCTTTGCTCGGTTTCAAAGAAGGACTTCTTAATAATCATTTTGGATTTGGTGACATCTTATGATATGAAGCTTCACCAAATGGATGTAAAGATAGTCTTTTTGATTGGAGAATTAGAGGAAGATGTTTATAAGGACCAACCCGAAGGTTTTGGGATCACATAAAAGGAAAAACTAGTATGTAAATTAAATAAATAATTATATGGATTAAAGCAAGCTTCCTGAGTTTAACAATACCATTACATCTCATGGTTTTGTAGAAAATACTGTAGATATGTGTATCTACATGAAGGTCAGTGGGAGCGAGTTTATTATATTAATCTTATATGTCGATGGCATATTATTGGCTGCGAATGACTTATGTTATGACATGATACAAATAAGTATCTTTCTAAGAACTTTAAAATAAAAGGCATGGGTGAGACATCCTAGGTGATTGGATAGAAATATTTTGTGATAGGTCACAAGGGCTGTTAGGATTATCTAAGAATGCATATATTGAAAAGGTCTTAGAAAGATTTAAGATGGCAAGTGTTCCTATTCAGAAAGGAGACAAATTTAGTTTCAATCAATTTCCAAAGAATGAATAGGAACGTAAGGAAATGAAGGGGATTCGTTATGCATGAGTGGTTGGGATTATCATGTATGCTTAGAGTTGTACTCGAATTGACGTTAGTTTTATCATTGGTATGTGGGGTCGATATCAAAATAATCTTTGTATGGACCGCTGGAAAGTTGCAAACAAAGTTCTCAGGTATTTATAAGGTGTCAAAGATCATATGCTCGTGTACAGATGATACTATAATATTGAGATTATCAGATATTCAGCCTCCGATTTTGTGGGATGCATCGACACAAGAAAGTCAACCTTTGCCTATATATTTCTACTCGCTAGAGGAGCTGTGTGAAAAATTCGAAATACCCTTAGTTAATATTATCGTGTTATTGTAGTAGAGAAATTACAGATCAATAAAAAAGACCACTTAAATTAATCTCAAGCAATTTTTGTTGCAAAGTAGTCAAATTTTATTTTATTTATTTAGGCAAGCCCAATGTCGAACACATGGAGGTAACTTTCTCCTTAGGTCAAATTTCAGATCGTAAAGTGATTGGGTTTTCAAGAGGTATTGTTTGGAGTTTTTTTATGAAATAAAATGATGAGAATGCGGTTCTGGAAGTCCAGGGGATAATGTGCATTTTTTCAATCAAAGTAAGTCGAAATTTTCTGATGAAAAATGAATTTTAGATGAATTACTGTAAATAAGATGATATGGAGCAATTTAATTTTAATAAGTATCAAAACATATTATTTTTCAAAATAAAAAATATCCTATTTCCTAAGTGATAGGAATTTAGAACACATTTAATATCCTTAAAACAGTAAGTTTTGGATCAATTACAATTTAATTACATAGTTTACCAAAAGATTTATTTAGACCATAATACTCAAGCAATTAATGAGAATGTTTTGGCACGATGCAAAGAACAATGAAATCTACACTTATTGAATTTTTTTTTGTGAATTTTCAGAGCAAGGAATTAATCTCTAAGCAATTAACAACATTGAATGGACAAAATACCCCAAATTTAACCATTTAAAATGACATAATTCCACACAAGCTAACAAAATCATCATTAAATATTCA
The DNA here is from genome assembly GCA_037367405.1 of Ottelia alismoides. Lineage (NCBI taxonomy): Eukaryota > Viridiplantae > Streptophyta > Magnoliopsida > Alismatales > Hydrocharitaceae > Ottelia > Ottelia alismoides. The sequence continues at coordinate 201,252 of JAZKJV010000922.1, read as the reverse complement.
CAATGTAGGGAATAAACTATTCTACTATATGCAATTTTTGAATTAAGAAAATAAAAACAACTGATAATTCAAATTTATGTTCAAATACAAGGGTCTAAATGCAATACAGAAATAAAATACAATAAAAAAATAACGCTCTATATCACTTGTTGATACACCAAGCATAACGTACCGACTCCGTCAAGGGTTCCCAATAATTCCTTGGTAGTTCTTCAATCAAACCAAAAGTGTGCATGCAATATGAATAGCCTTATGTGTACAATTATCCTTTAGGTTTTTAGGTATAGTGGCTCATCCCTAACCCTGTGCCAATCATGTGCAATGTGGTTATAAACTCAGTATTGGTTTTCTCCCCTAGATGTTCATCTATATATTATCAATTAGCATCCCCACAATGTTTCTAAAGTTTACGTCTTTGTTGACAATAGATTCCCTGTATAAATCATATGTGAAAAAAGACAAAATGAAAAGAGATTGTTACGTGATATACTATCAACTACAACCATGGATAAAAGTTTCAATCACATAAAATCAACCACATATTATAGGAGATTTTTTAACATGAAAATCCTCAATGAGAGGAAAAAATGATGAGGTTGATATCAATCCAAAATCAAGCACTGTATTCAACTCGTTCTCTCATGAATGGTTTACACAAAGTCAACTCCATATACAACAAATCACCAAATAATAGAGAATAGTAGAGAGGATAAATAGCTTCAAGCCAATAGCTCAGTATAACAACTCCATAGATCACTTCCTCCAAACTTTGTTGTAGCACCCACATGCATCCTTTCATCTTCTTCTATTCGATTTCTTTCTTGTGCCATAAGAACTTGGGTTGGATGTATTGGTATGCACTCATTATCCTTTAAGTTGGACAAGCTCAGGATGAGCATTTATGCAATAAAATTACGAATTATATCATTTGATTATCTACGAAACAACACATAATTGGGTTTTTGTACTAATAAGTTCCCTATGTACTACTAGGATTATAAACCACGATCATTTGAATATCATGCATCTATAGATCTAAAGAATTATATCATAAAGGCTAACGTGGGGTTGTAAATGTAAATATAAAGAGTTAGATCAAGGATATAATCAACATTGTCAAGTGATATTTAAGAACGATCGCCTGTATGATAAGAAATGCTAATCATTTTTAAAGACCGATATTTGACTGGAACTCTTGATGCATCTCCTCAACATAAGAATATACATTCATAGGTGTCGGATGAGTCAAGTTGAAGGTCTACTTGATGAGATCAAGATACTAAAGACATGTATTGTATACTGTTACGAACATACACACATACTTTGACTAGATATCTATATATCTGAGTATGTACATTTGGCAGACCATTAGGTCGATAATCTTACAAGTTCTATATTACCAGCTAGCTTGTGTGCATATAAAGATATAAGTGATGTATGTATGATCTTTCAACGGAATCGTACATGTTCATACTTTCTGAATCGAGATACGGATCCCACCCATGGTACATTAGGGCCACAACAAATATGCATGGTCATCTTGTTTATGAAACGAGATAATAATTAATGAATAATAATATGCGCTTTTGGAAATCATATGATTGATATTATCGTCCAATGAATGAATGAGAAATCCATTGATAAACCCTCTAAGGAATCATCTAAATATGAGATTAAACTTCCGACTTATTAAAGTCTTCCTATATTTAGGATACTTGAGTATTAGGAATATTCTAGGCTGATGTGATCATATATACATGACATATCTATTTTGAGGGAATGATGATATCATGTGGACTCTAGTGATTCCTCTTTGAGACTAAATGAATGAGAGTTAATTGGATTAAATTTGAATTCATTAAAATAATTTTTAAATCAAAAGAGTTACAACTTGATCGGAAAGAGTTCAAAGTCAATTAAAGAAGTAGTTCAAAGCATCTGATTGAAATTATCCAAATTCATTTAAACCTTGATATTAGATGCAAATCTAAATATCAATCCACTATACCTGGTCTATAGTCTCTCTAATGTTATCTCCAAGTATCCGCAAATACTGATACAAATTCTAATTGGATTAGGAGAAGTATATTGAGATATTAAGTATCAACATAATAATGGTTAATATTATTGATAGATTAATATAGAAATATGTGAATATAATTCACATCATTGGTAATTAATCAATAGGTATATCGATATTTATTAATTAATATTAATATGAATATTATTCATATGTATTTTTGGACTTATAAGAGTATGAATCATATAATTAGTTAATGTGTGATGTGATTTGGTTTCACATTCTCTATTTTATGTGTCAAGTGGATTTAACTTTTATTATGGAGTAACGAGATAGATTCATTAGTTGGTAGGATAATTTTTATAATTATCCTATAGATAATTATTGATAGTTATCTAGAGAGATAAATCTACAGTTATTTAAAATAAGTTCCGTAAAGGACTTGGATTATTAAATAGAATAAATGCATAAGAAATGTCCATCTTTTCTTCTTCATATATGGCCATTAGAGAAAATATTTTCATCATCCATTATCTCATCTATATTCAAATTCAAAAATAGGAGAGTCCATTAGAAGTTAAATAAAAAGAAGAGATAAAGTTGAGAGTCTTCACTCTACTCCATCTCTCTTGGCCATCCATATGTGTATAAATAGATAGGCTTCATCTTTCTATTTTAAAGATAATTCAAATTCAAGTCAAGTACTATTTAGTCCAATATTCAAGAGGAGAAACTAGACTAGAAAGGCTCTATTCTTTCTCTTCCCTTCACTGTCCATGTGCCCACCACCACAACCCCATGGTGGTGCACTACATAGCCTCTTCTCTTTTCTCCGTTGACTTGGCCAATTTTCAAGAGGACCTTCTTTCTTCTCCGTGCTTCATCTATGATTAGAAAGACTTAATTTATTGAGATGAAATTAGGAGGAAGAGATCATTTTATATCTCTTTGAGATGAACAACTTGGTTGATAAGAACTCTCAACTTTGCAGAAAGTAACACGAGTGATCATCATGCCTGTAAATATAAGAGTCCGTCGGATCAGACTTAAGTTAGGAGGTCTCTTATTTTAGATACTCACACATCATAGGCATATTCTATACACTTGTAATCTTGGGAAAAGATCAGAAATATTTTTCTGTCACCATATGATTTCACTTTTGCATTCATTAGTTTGTTGTACGATTGCATTGGTGCTTATAGGATGAACAACCTTTATTATGAACTTGATTCATATTATTACATGTTTTTGTGATATGTGAGGTTTAACCTCCCTTCAAATAATATTAAAGCTTCATTTAGAGGATTCAGATTGTATCCAGGTCTAATTATTTCTCAATAACTTTTGATTCTCGAATGATTCGATGACACATGATGTTGCTGATGTTAACCCATTTTTAGAATATTATTTTTGATATATCATGAAGTCTAGAAGGTCTGAACTCATACTAAAAAGATCCACGAAAAGATGGTAGCATCCTGGCGAAGATTCAGTAGTAGAAAGTGCCCGCAGACTTAGATTTTATTAAAAGATCATAGGAATCACTATGGAGTTTTTTGCTAATGTTTTTTAGTCATAATGTTTTTATAATACTGACTAATAAGTCACAATTTAATAAAAATTTTTTGCATGACTCAATCATGTGGCCTAAAAAAATAGATTTTTTCATAAGCAGAATTAGAAGAGGATTCGATAAAGATTTAACAACTTGTTTCTCTTATTTCCAGACTCTAAATTATTATGAATATATTTAATATATCAGATCATGATTCAGACCTAATATATTGAAAATATTTGGGGCTGCAATAAATTCTAAGTCCATATTATATGTTGTCTTTTAATTTGAAGTGCAATGGTCTAAGCTTGCAAATTTGGAACCTGAAATCATTTTTTTCTTATCTGATTATATGAAATAGTTAGAATGTCTATTTGTTTCATATTTCCTATTATGTATATGCTCGATTGTGATTCAATAATACTCTAATTTGACTCAATTACTCAATTGTTATTTACTCTATTCCAATTGGTCCAATTGAGATAAATTGGGAGTGTAGGCCTGGATTGTGATGGTGGTTACTTAATTAGTGCCTTATAAGTTTAGGAAGTGCTCCCACTCAACATTTCGCATGACCTTGTGTTTGTATGCATATACAGATTGGTTACTGTAGGTTGTACGGGGGATACAATTCTGATTGCATCAACCCATTTTTTGAGGTTATTTGGATTGGTGTTAATTTAATAAGATTAAATTAATAATGGTCAATAAATTAGTGTTCACAATAATGACCAGATTTTTGTTAATTGATTAATTATAAGAATTGGATTCAATATAATCGATCATCAATTTAAACATGATGTGAACCATGTCATATAATGACATCCATTGTCTCTCATCATTGCGAATGGTACCGTCACACTATGGATTTACGACGATGACACATACACGGTCATAACTCTAATGTACAAATGCACATTGATGAGGTCGTTTCGTTTCTTGAAAGAGATATGGCATATACGTAGAGACTCCAATATCATTCCTCATATAGTTGAGGCGGTATTGGATTGCTTTTAGAATACCATATATGCTCATTGATAGTTGGTTGAGTTAACAGTATGTCAACATCACCTTAGGGGTGGTGGACATGGGTTTAAAAGATGAATTGAGAATGCAAGTTGGCCTTACAAGGTGGAAAGAGTTCCTATTTCTTTCACCATAGTTGCATTTTCTCTTATTATTGGGGTGTGATGAAAGTATAAAGGAGATTCCACACCTTGTTTGAGGTATTTGGTTAGCAATATCTCATGCTTTGAAAGTTGATAAATGAATGAAGTTTCAAAACGTACAAAATGCGAGACAATTTTTATTTAAAATAGTTTCACCTTAATAAAAGTATATTGGATGCAAAGTTTTTAATTTCCAGATAGACTTTACTAACCACTTAAAATATATATATTCAACAATACCAATTGTCATAGATCGGATCCATGATTTGGATGTAGTACTTGCAAATATACACATAATGATATGTTTACAAGTGCAAGTTACAAGATTCTTCATAATAAAAAAGAACAACAATTTAACTGGAATTATAATAATGATCAAGTGTTCGTATGTTTCTACAATCATTATTTCTTATTGAATGTGCTTTGAAGCAACATGTTGAGAGGGATTATAATGTAGAAATCATTCTTAAAGCAACACAAATGCTTTGGCAATAAAAAGTGCTCTCAACATTTAAAAAATATAAAGGACATGGCTTTCTGCATGATGTAGAAAGGCAGTTCTATATTCGAGTTTGAGTACAAACTCGAACCAAAATCTTTGGAGTTGAGATTGCTACAGATACGATGATTATCAGCAATCTACTATTGCTAGCCAAATACTTTATGAACTTTATAGTTCCATTCATCATGAAAAAGATGAAGTATATGAATATTGGAGATATTCTATGTGATTGAAGTCCTTTAAGGACATGATCAATTGGAGATATACTATATCTAAGCAATGCTTGTTTAAGACTAAGGGAAGCATACTAGAGGCGTGGGTCTAACCCATAAGATCAAAGAACTGACCATGCTTCTGTAACTTCTACACAAAACATCCAAATAATTGGATGTCTGCCACTAGTGCAACAAGATGACATATTGGACGTTCAAGTATCCGTTCTTCCTTTACTACTTAGAGAAGAACGCATGTAGTTCATTGGCATATCCTACATCTATAAATAATCATTGAAACCAACTTTCTTGTTTAATAAGAGGGTAGTTGGATAGTTGTATATTGTGCCTCTACTAACCCTTGTAATTTGTTATAAATTCTTCAGAAGACCATAAGACTTGATCTGAAGGAAGATAATCATCTACGTGAGATTGTAATTGTTACAACGATTTTCATTGTAATTTTAAGACCACCACATTCCAACATTGTAATTTGAAAAGAACTTATCATAAAGAGTTATGATAAACATATTTCAGAAAATAATTTAAACATATGATGGACTTTATAAATTAGACATCAAGTAGTGAGTCATAAATGTTTCTAATACTTGAAATAAAAAAACTCAAAAAAGTCAAGAGAGGATGAATATTATTTAACAATGATTGAGAATTAAGACTTGGATAAAGATCTATTGATATAATCAATAGACAAGTAAAATAAGGACCACTAAGGAAGGTGTATTATGCAAAGATATACCTGGACTAATACATACTGATATATATATGGTTCATTTAGTATCACAACGCGCATTGGACATCAACATTATGCGACTTTTATGATGATAATTCATGGTACAAATTTGTCTTCCTAGTATGTCACAAGTATGAAACCTTTAAAAAATTCAAAGAGTTCAAGCTTTTCTTGTTAACCATATAAAAAACAAGATCAAATGAATTCGTTCTGACCAAGGCAGTGAACACCTTTCTGATGAATTTAGAAATACCTTTAAAAGAGAGGAATAATTTCATATCTTAGTCCTCCAGATGCTCCTGAGCTCAACGGAGTTGCAGAGAGATGCAACAGAGCCATGTTGGACATGGTGAGTTCAATTATGAATAAAGCACACTTTCCTCTTACTTTTGAGGATACATAATAGAGACCGTGGCTTATATAATAAACAAGATATCAAGTAATTCAATACTCAAAACCCCTAATTAGATATGGTTTGGAACTAATCCAAGTGTATGAATCTTAAACACATGGATGTAAGCAAGTTGAAAACTTACACCCAAGTTTGCTACTGCATTTGATACATAAAGAATGGTATTGGATACTTACTTTGTGATCCTGAGACCGGAAAAGTGTTTGTCTCTGACGACATCAAATTTCTAGAGGGTGAATTCCTTAAGAGTCAAGATCTCCGACGACATCAAATTTCTAGAGGATGAATTCCTTAAGAGTCAAGATAGCAATGAAGTAAAAAGAACTCATTGAGCCAAGTGCTATCTATGTTACAAATTGAAGAGATAATAGATGATGACACACACGTACCTCTTAGAAATAGTTCTTGTGGTAAAACCACCTGAAAGGTACGTATTCCATGTATCAGAAGAGTTTGATGATAATCAAACTTCATATGATGAAGCATTGGTAGTAACATGGAAATATGGATAACAACAATGAATCTGATGTAGACTCGAGGCGTAAGAATGGTGTATGGACCGTTTAAGATCCACCTAAAGATGTTAAGCCCAATAGGTGTAAATGGATCTTCAAGAGAACGAGGGATCTGATGGGAAGATAGAGACCTTCAAGTACAGTTCTTAGACAAGGTCTATCACTGATAGAATGTATCGATTACGATGAGACATTCTCTTCGATCACCATGCTTAAATCTAAAGGTTTTTCAAGCTATTACTGCACAACTTAACAATGATAATTGGTAGATGGATGTCAAGACTGCATTCCTCAGTGGGTACCTTAATGAGGATATATATATGGAGCAACCGTGGGGCTTCACAGCCGAGGAAGGAAAAGTGCGCAAACTGAGTAAATCCCTCTATGACCTTAAACAAGCTTCTCTTTGTTAGAATATCATAATAGACAAAATCATAAAGAGTTATGATTTCATTTAGAATTTTGATAAACCATGTATGTATAAGAATCTTAGTGGGAGCTCCATTGTGTTCATCACGCTTTATGTATATGACATCCCAATTACTGTGATGATGAAATGATGATAAATATTGTTTTAGATTTGGTTGTTTCAAACCTTTGAGATAAAAGATTTCAAGGATACCTCTTATACCTTGTATTTAAAGTTGTTCAGAAATAGAGAAAAAAGAGTATTGATACAATCACAACAAGGATACATCAAGAAGATCTTGGAATAATTCGATATGGATGTTTTTTATAAAGACTTTCATCCCTCAAGAAATTGCATTGGCCTGTTTAAAGGGATGCAACCTCTAAGTATTGAGGATCAGAAGGATATGGATTGATGCCTTTACATATTAGCTATAAGAAGTCAGATGTATGCCATGATGTATAAAAGACCATGCATCGTCATGTAGTGGGAGTGGTAAATCATCACCAATTCTACTATGATATCAAAGTCTAATCTTCAAGTATATAAGACTCTAGAGATTATGATATCAAAGTCTAATCTTCAGATACCCAAGTGAGACTTAAGACTATGTCTTAGTATATGTGATAGCAATATCAAGATCTGTGGATATTCTGACTGAGAATTTCCAATATGACATGGATAGTAGAAATCCCAAAATGGTTTATTTTCCTATTGATTGGTGGTGCTGTGAGATAAGATTAGTAAGAAGCAAGACACTACAATTGTTTTGACGAAGTCGAGTATTGACTGTATAAAATACAACAACTGCACTAGATGTAACTATTGTTTCGATGAGTTTTTCCTGTTTGCAATAGAACTTGGCATAGTCTCTGGTGATGACTAACTAGCTGACCTGGCTATTTGACTAAATAATCAATTGATTAGTACATGAAAGTGGTTTTACAAACAGTCCATGAATAGCTTTCATGGCTAGGGGGACATTGTTGGACATGTGAGTCCATGTCTAGCCATTATGCAATAAATGTTGTTGCAAATTATATCTTTCCATTATTTGAGGAACAATAATAATTGAGTTTTGCATTACTACAATTAGGCTTATGTACCATGGCCATATTAGGATTGTACAAACGAGTTAGATCATAAAGGCTGATCAAATGTTGTAGATCTAAAGAGTTAGATCAAGGACACAATCGACATTGTCAAGTGATATTCAAGAAGGATCTCTAGTCTGAGAAGAAATGGAAATCTTCTCTAAGAATTAATATCTGATTGACAATCTTGATGCGTGCTCTCTACATAGGAATGTAATTCGGAGATGTCAAATGAGTCAAGTTAAAGAGTCAACTTGACGAGATCGAGATACTAAAGACCTATATCATATTCAATCATGAATAAGCACACATCATTTGATCGGAGAGATATACATCTATATATCTGAGTATGTGTATTTGGTAGACCATTAAATTGTTGCCCTGACAAGGTCTATATACAAGAGAGCTGGTTAGCATATAAGAAAATATGAGATGTATGATCTCTCAAAGGAATGATACAAGTTCATACTTTCTAAACTGGGATATGAAGCTCAACTATGAGGCATCGGGATCATAAAGAATTCCATACATGGTCATCTTGTTTATGAAATGAGAGAAGAATTTGATATATTAATATATATGATGATTGCTATTATCTCCCAATGATCCAACAAGAAATCCGTTGATAAACCCTCGAAAGAGACAAACAAATACGGGATTAAACTTCATGTTTATTTAAATTCCTCTAGTATGTAGAATGCTTGAGTACTGTGAATACTCTAGGTTGATGCGATCATAATAAATGTGATCATAATAGATTATATAGGATGACATTTCCATTTCGAGGGAATGACGACCAATTGGGTTTTAGTGTTTTTGCTTTGAGGTTAAATAAATGAGAATCAAATGGATTAAATCTCAATTCATAGAGCTAATTTCTAAAGCCAAAGAATAAAAAATTATCCGAAAGAGTTCAAGGTGAATAGAAGAAATGGTTTAGAAGGTATCCAACTGAAATTACTCAAAGTGGTTTAAACCTTGATATTAGATGCAAATCTAATTATCAAGTTGCTATACATAGTCTCCCTGGCATTATCTTCAAGTATCCGTGAATGTCGCACAAGAATCCTAATTGGACTAGGAGTCGTATATTCAAACATCAAATATAAAAATAATAATTGTTATCATTGTTGATAAATTGATATGGTAATATGTGAATATCATTCACGTTTTTGGAAATTGCTTAATATGGATATGAGTCTATATTAATTACTATAAATATGATTTGTATTTATTTTTGTACTTATGTGAATATGATTCACCTAACAAATTAATGTCAATGTGAGTAGTTTTCACATTCAGCATTTTATAATGTAAATTGAATTTATATTTTACTATGAAGTGTTGAATTGTATTCAATAGTTGGTAGTATGATTTTTATAGTTCTCTCATAAGTAATTAATGAAAATTATCTAGAAAGATAAATTCATAAATAATTAAGGCCAATTCTTTAATAGCCTTGAATTATTAAACAGAATAAATGCAAAATTTTTCTTCTCCATACGAGGTAATTAGAGAAAGAGAAAAAAGCTTTTATCCTTCGTTATCTCATCTATATTCAATTTCAAAAATAGAGTCCTATTAAAAGTTGAATTAAAAAATAGATACAGAATATAGTCTTGATTCTCTACTCAGCCTCTCTTGACCATCCATATATGTATAAATAGAGAGGTTTGATCTTTCCATTTTCAAGATAACTCAAGTTCAAGTCAAGTACTTTTTAGTCCAATATTGAAGAGGAGAAACTAGAGGAGAAAGGCTATCTTCTTTCTTTCCCCTTGGCAGTCCATAAACCCACCACTAAAACTCCATGGCCATCTAACACATAGCCTGTCTTCTTCTCTCTGTTGGCTCGGTCAATTCCAAGAGGAATTTATTTCTTCTCCGTACTTCATGTTCAAGCAAGATTTAGTTTTGTGAGACAAAATCAGGAGATATAGATCATTCTAGATATTTTTTGGCATGCAGATATTGGTTGAGAAGAATTCTAAAGTTTGTGCGAAGTACCACCAGTCATCGCACGCTTGCAAGTACAAGTTTCTGTTGGATCAGACTTGAGTCATGAGATCTCTAATTTTAGAGATTCATGCATCATTGGCATATTCCTATGCTCTTGTGATCTTATGAAATTATGCAAAATATTTTTTATTCATGTGGTTTCGCTTTTACAATCATTATTTTATTATACGATTGCATTAATGTTCATAAAATGAACAACCTTTATTATGAATTTGACTCGTATTTTTCCATATTTATGTGATGCACGTGGTTTGACATCCCTTCACTCTATTTATGCATGAATATCCTTCTATATCCATCAAAAAATCTCTCAAATCAATCAATCGATTAGTTAAGAGAATCTCACAAATCTAGAAAGAATTGGGAGAATCTCATCAATAAGGAGAGAATTGGAAGACTCTCATCAATCAATCAAAGGTCATGAGATCCATCAATGTGTCTACTCTTCGGTGAATGCCAATAAGAAATTATGCTGTCAATTCAAATCTTTAGTAAGACCATGACTGATAGAGGTTTGGATAAGTTCCCATATGAAGGGGGACGTACCAAATAAATCTCTCCTTTCACTGGAGATATGGGTACTGCTTCAATCCTTTGATGGAGCAACACATCTAAACTTCACAAGATATAAAGTCTTTATCATCGTAGCAACATTGTTGTCTATGGATCATGCCCAATACAAGCTATTTTGATTCTAGCATGTCTCGTATCCAATGATATCGGACATTGATGTATTTTAACCTTTAACGAAGGAACAATTCTTGCCAATGTGAAACACTCTCCGTCTATTAAAATGAAAGATAGGGCTTTTGTTATGACGATCGAGAGAAGAAACAATGCTAGTCAACGGGATGACCATTCTTGAAAGTGTAAATTAGAAGGAGCATGCCATTAAGTACATGAGAGAATTATGGTCTTATTCTTGATACTTTAGGAGGAGACTCTGTTTAGAAACCAAGTGGTTTGAAATAAGTAGTGAGAAGTTAATGAGTTGCGAGGGACTGCATGAGACTCTGTTTAGAAACCAAGTGGTTTGAAATAAGGAGTAGTGAGAAGTTGATGAGCTGCGAGGGACTGCATTGAGAGAAGAATGCCATGACATTTTCTACAATTGACTTGAGAAAGTAGTTCACCAATATTTGGTCCTAAGTCGTGACAACCAAGAATGTGACTGATCACTAAGCAATCCATTGTGAATTTGCAAGATGGCTAGAATTATGAAGATAATAACTTGAAGAATTGTTGTTGTTCATCATGTTTGCATAAAACTCTATGATAGACACATGCGAGATAGATTCAACATGTTAATTCTGAGAATCATGATAAAAGGATGGATATAAACAAGTATGTATCATAATATGAATGAATATGTCTCCATAGATGGGGAAGTGGTCACATATGACTTTGTAAAGAATAGGTCGGTAAGTCAACGATGAAAGTTGAATAAAAGTGAGGAGTTTGAAGGTAAGGAATTACACATTACGCATCACAGAAGCTTGGAGATCGTATCATATACGATCTAGGTCGAATAGTCATACTAGTCATAAAGGGTAGCAGAAAATACTTTTTTTTATGAAACCACATAACATGTGAATGATTCCCATATCGTTTAATCAAGATCACACAATTAATAAGGATACCTCTTGAAGCATGATCATGATCCACGAGTCTCTAAGTGAAGAGATTCTCTGTCTCAAGTCTGATATGATGTAGAGAGCACTTGCGGATGCATGGATGAGAATTATGCTTCCCACAATTCAAAGCGACAGATCGAGTGGGGAACTGAAAAACGATAAAGCGAGAGCCGCTAAATAGTGGTCTGACAAATCAGACTCACTATCGCTGATGCGACTACTCAAGCCTTCCCGTTTGTCAACAATTAACCCACACAATCAATCAGGCAATCAATAGAAAGGATTAAAATTTATTATACCCTACTAAAAATGTACAATGGCAAGCAAGTAGGGGTCAAACACAGGAAACAAAGGTGTAGGGTAGAGACAAAAGTCAAAACCTAGGTCTAATAGACTACTTAGCCAATCTAATTTTTTGTGGGTTTTTATTTTTTTTAATTTCTATTTTTTATTTAATTTTTAATTTTATATTTTGATTTTTAATTTTCTGATTTTTATAATTTTATATTTTATATTTTTTTCTTTTTCAATATTGGAATATAAAAATAATGTAATAAAAGGGGTGATAAAATATTTATAAAAATGTGCAAAAATAGTCAAAAATTCAGAAAGAAAGTCTTTTTGGTATTTTTATAATTTTTTACTGTTTTTGTGATTTTTGGGTATTTTTCAGAGTGTTTTTGGTATTTTTGAATAGCCAAATAAAAGAAAACATGGAATAAGCTACTGGCTGGGGGTAAAATGGGAATTAAAAATATCAAACAACCACCAAAATTTTTCAAACTAATTTTAAAATAAGGATAATAAAATGCAGAACCTACAGGACTTGAGTTTCCATTTTTCTGAGTATTCTATGATTTTATAAATTTTTTTGAAATTTTTATGTAATTTTGAATTTTTAGGGTTTTCCTTTTGAGATTTTTAGTGATTTTTGGATTGACATTAAAAGATGATAAAATAAACAGTAGGGAATTTTTTTGGAATTTTTAGAGGTATTTTAATATTTTTTGGTATTTTCTAGGCTATACAGTACTGAAATAGCATGTTTTTGATTTTTAATAAATATAAAAATGCAATAAAATAAAAAACTAAAAATATAGCGTTAAAGTACAAGTACACAGGAACTTAATGTAATTTTTGTGGAATTTTTGGCACTTAAATGATGCGTGAAATAAATAGACCAAACATACAAAAATCCTAAGCCTGACAGGGGTATAAATGCAATTCAAGAAACATCCAGTGACTTAAGTGCAAATTTCACCAAAATCCACACGCGAAGCATGTGCTCTGTCATTCACAGGGGCATATTTGCAAATACTAAAAACCAGCGGGGCAAACATGCAATTATCCCAAAAACATATTTAATTAACCACGCACAGGGGTATAACTGCAAATAGATGAAAGTTTAGGTTCGAAAATGTAAAATACCCAAAACGCACGCGCCCCAGTCACGTGAGGTGACGTGGCGAGGATTAAAGTGCAAATAAAATAAGTTCGGGGGCCTAAGTGCAATTATTACAAAAACTTTTAAACTGGAAATGAAAGTTCTAGGACTAGAAGTTAAATACAAAAAACACGTGGGTTTAAGATGCAACATACCCACGGATCTGATCGTGCGGCCGAAGGAGCTTCACTTATCCACGTGGCAAGTGCTGGTGGCTTGATGACGGTTCGCGTGAACGTCCCAGATCAGATCTGGCGGTGCGATCGGACGGTGATGGAAGGCCAAGATCCAACGGCGGCTGTGGCGTCTGGAGGGGCTCATGATCCAACGGCTGGGAGAGGTTCACGAAGAACATCTCCCCTGGCGAGCTTTGGCTGGCGATTGCGGCCGACACACGGCCTCTCCGGCCCTAGGATCAAGGGCAAAACGATCCTGGGGCCTATCCGCGTCTGAAGGTGGTCTCCGGCGAGGCTGAGTCTGCGTGGGGTGCTCGGACGGTGGAGGCGACATGGGGGGCTGCTCCTAGGGACTTCGAGGCTCGATGGAGCCTTCTCGTGGGCTCTGACCTGCAAGGGAGAAGCACAAAAACCAGGCGAGGCGAACCGGGGGTTTATCGGGTCAAATGGATGCGGCGCGCGACTCGAGCGTGGAGCTCCGGCGAGCGGCGGAGAGTGGAGCTCGATGGCTCGACCTGGGTGAGATCGAGGGAGATGGAGGGGTGGAGCGGAGCGACGGAATGAAGGGGAAGAAGATGGAGGTGACAGGTGATCAGATGGATGCGTGGAGCGACCGGAAACGGTGGGCGGAGCTCAGCTCCGCCGTGGGTTCGATGAACGAAATCACGACGATTCACGCAAAGACAACCTAAACTGCTTCTACACTAATCTAAACTAAGCTAAGGCTACAAGAAAATGGAAAGAGAAGGGGGTGAGACTCACCAGATACGTCGGGATGAAGGTCGCGGCGGAGCTCCGGCGAGGGCTTGGATCTCTTCGATTCAACACCAAATGGTGTGAACCCCGGCTCGAATCGACGCCTGCTGTCACCAGGATCACGATGGGCTAGGGGTTTACGGGTAGCTTTGGCGGAAGAAGGATCAAAATTCGAATCGAATTCGGGGGATGCCTTTTGAAGGGTTGACGGGCGGCGTGGAAGACGAGGGTCAAACGCCTCGATCAGTGGTCCTCAACCCCAGAAATCACTTGGGCGTGAATCACCACTGATCGAGGAGCAAAAACACAGAAGCCATAAACATGATTCGATGCAAGGTCAATCATAGAAAAAGGCGAGAAGAAGAGAAAAAATGGTCTTCTGACAGGTCTAGAGGAGGAGGTCAGACAGTTGACCGAGGTCAACTGTCAGACCAACCTGGTTGGTCCACGTAGACCAACCAGGAAAAATCCTCTAAAAATTATTTCAAAAATCGTTTAAAAATAGAAAATGGATTAATTACATTTTGGTTAAAAATAAAAAATGTTTATTAATTTATGAAATATTTTATTATGATTTTTAATTATTTTTATGAAATATATTTTTACTAGTTTACTTTTGTATCCCTTATAGGTATATTACCTATATATTTTAGTCTTTAATTTTTATTTTGTGTATTTTAATATTATCAATTTTATTTCTTATTTTATATAATTATAAAATATTTTTATACACATAAATATATTTTTCTTTTATTTTATTGATGTGTTTTGTATATTAAATAAAATCTCAGTAGGTATTGTATAGGTATGTTTATAGGTATAATACCTGTATATTTTTTATATATATTTTTTTATTTTGAGTTTTATTTGGGTTTTTATTCCTGTTTTAATGTACATACTTATTATAAATAATATTTACAAAATTTTAAAAATGTAAAATTATAAAAATAATGAATAAAGAATAAATTGAATATTTTAATCAGTACAATTATACAATGTGGGTCCAAAACTCAACTTTCAAACCGTAGCTCTGCCTGATGCGAAACCACCGCCATTAAATAGATTAATTTATTCTATATACAATTAAAGTGAGTTTGCTGCATTTGGAGTTTTCAGTTGTGAGATACGGGTCTGGGAAGTTGGGATTCTAGATTTTTATTCAGACCATAACTTTTTATCTGTACATTATTTTTCAGTGAAATCAATTTTGTATTTTTCTATATAAAAATATCTACAACTTTCATGTGCAAAGTTTCTTTATTTGATGCATAAAAAGTGGAATAAAAAATAAGTCCCAAAATGAATTAAGAAGGAATGAAATAAAAGGTATTTTTATTGTATTTATCTCCCCCTACTTTATTCCTTGTCGACCTATTCATCCAGATGCCTAAGTCTCGGGGTTTCAGGTCATAAAATATTTACAATATTTTATTCTTTTTCTTTTCTTTTCTTTATTCTATAATTTTGGCATTAAAAACAGTATTTTATACACTTTTTACACACATATGCATGAATTCTAAATTGCTCTATTTAATGCTATTTTCAAGCATTTGCTAGGGTTTTTGAGGCCAAAATGATAGAATAAAGATGATGAAATGTGGATTCATCAGGAACCTCCCAATTTTCATCTCACGAAACTCTATGTCTTCTTCACGAGTACGAGGCGTCCAAGAACACAGAGATCTGCATGAAGGTAAAGTCAATGTTTTAGCCTTGCACATCACATAAGAGTGGAGATCGGATCAAATCCGATCTAGGTTAACTAGTTGTACTAGTTGGCATTACATCAGAAAAACAAAAAAAATTAAGATGTAATCACATAGAATGGGAACCCTTCCCATGCCATTTCATCAGGACCACATGAGTTTAGGCTTACCTTTTGAAGCATGATTGTAATCCTCAGATCTTATAAAGTAAGAAGCCTCTTGTCCCAAGTCCAGTTTGAAGAGAATGCACTTGCAGACGTGATGATGAGTCATGAACTTCCCGCTCGAGCAATCATCCAAGTAAGGAACATCCTGATTTTGTGTCACAAAATAACTTGACTTCTTCACGAACATGATGCATAGAAGATGACGGAGTTCCTAGAGAAACCGATCCGGCAACACAATGGTAACATAGCAATAATCACGATCTCCACCAACCTTGAGCAGGGGATGGCCTAGGGTTGTGGAGAGAGAGTTTGCACATGTATAGAGAGAGAGAGAGAGTTTTGTTAATGTAGCAATTGCGTTCAACTAGTGTAAAGAGGGCTAGAGTTAGCCTCTCTTTTATAGCATTTTGGAAGTACATGGATTCCAATCCATGTGCTCACACCAATCAATGGTTTAGATTGATTTGTGTTTCTTTCCATGGATCCCAATCAATGCATTCTCACTAATAAATGCTTTAGATTGATTTGTGTTTCTTTTAAGTTTACAATAAATATAAAATAAAATACAAAGAGATAATGTGAAAATAATTTCCAAATTATATCAATCAATTAATAAATAATTGGATTTTAATTAACTAAAAAACTCCTTCCACATACTATATTTAGGGTGGACATCCACCATGATTTTGACAACCTCATGAACACCTACTCTAAGGTGGAATAATTCAATTAATTTATCCATTATATTAATTAATTGAATAATTGAATAATCACCGATAATTCCAAATTATTTGTGATAATTACAATTATACCATTGACTATTGAGAATTAAATTCTTCATCCAATATTTAATGTAAATCATATTTATAATAAATTATGTAATGTGAATCTAATTCACATTACCATATAAATTGTGAATCTCATTCACAACTAACTCTCTCCACGATATTGTGGATCATATCCACACTATCCATGATTATTGTGGACAATGTTACCCACATTAATCCTATCCGTGATAATTAAATTCAATCTAGTTACCCTAGATATCTCTATCCACATTAATTGTGATAATTAAATCCTATTTAATTATCTAAATTTCCAACGCTTAGATAAAATTGCTCATGGAACAATTCTTGAACTCTTTCAAGAATTGTGTGCCTTCTCCTCAGATACTTGGAGATAAGGTCAGGACGATTGTATATGCTATGTATAATGACTTGGATAGTGAGATCCAATCTCATATCCAGATCTAGAAGACCACTCAGAGATGTTTGATCATGTCATACATGATATCCCATGTTCTCATTGCATCCGAATCATATTCGAATCAATGTGCAACAATTGGATCAAATTCAGATACCCAATATACTAAGATGAGTCACTAAAATCCAAACATGCTTCATAATTCCTTCAGAATGGAAGCATCACAGTTATACAATCATTTAAGATCAAATCACTCTCGAGTATTCCTAGGACCCAGACATACTGCGTGTAGTGTCATTTAAATTCCTTGTATTGCATCCCACATGCAAAGCGTAGGGAAGCGATGTAAGTCTTCTTATTGAGCATACATAATTTTGACACAAAGGTGGGATTTCCATCCTTGTATTGCCTTACATTGCATTTCCGCCTTCTCCCTCAGTTTTGTAACACTTAGATTTTTAAAGAAAATCCAAAAACAGCGTTAGGCAAATTATTCTGAAAATACTTAAAAAGTGAAAATAAAAAATTAAAACAAGGGGACTTTTCGGTAAACTTTGACCAGGGGACTTTTCAGTAAACTTTGACCAAAATTAAAATTCACAACGGACATTCATTTTCTGGGGTTCATGAAGCCCACATTGTTTTTAGGTACATTTCAGACTGAGTGAGGCACAACCCTAGGAAAATAGAGACAAAAACCCAACCTAACTATTGCCTTGTTGTTGACCGGATTCACGAAGTATTAACGCTTCTATCATTCCTGGGCGAGTAGGGCCTTGTCAACGATGATGTTCTCACCTTGTGTAGAACATTCTACCCGGTCCAAAGTATTGAGCATAGTCCACGCCCACACGGGGGTGTCTGTCTCATCGTTCCATATCCGAGTACTCCGCTAGGGGGAAGTATTGGTTTCGCCTGTTGGCTTCCTCCTCTATTCTTTGAATGAGTAGTGGATCTAGACCTAATAGCAGGGATTCTCTCAAAAAAGTGTAGGATACATGTTACAAAGGAAGTGGGATGTACGATATACTTTTTCTGCCAGTACTCACTCTCCTATAGGGTTAGCCTCTAAGGACTTATTAAAAGAATCCATGAACAACAAAATAAAGTTGAAAAGATAAAAATAGCCAAACTCTTACGATTTCACATTGTGTGAGTTGGTGACTCCTTTGCTTTATGTTTGTTTGGATCTAGTTTTAGATCAAAGATCAGTCCTACATACTTGTACCATTTTTTCATTTCTTCTGCTTTCATTTCTTTTTGTCATGCTCATTTTGAGCCTTCTTTCCCTTCTTCTTTTCATCCTCTTGTTTATCACTACATTACTCTATTCCTCATCTATTTTCTTATCTCTCCTAAGATGTCAACTTATGGATGGATTAGTCAGGACCCTACCGAAACCTACATCGATTCCTTGGAATCAACATCTCCAATAATCCAGGGCGATTCCCGAGAGCTTGGATCGAACCTTGCGAACTGCTCTCGAGACTCCATGCTTCCTTCTCAAATAAATCGGGATATCTCTTACCCTGAATTCACTCCTTTTTGGATGGATATTGATTTCACTCCATACACCTACATCGATTCTGAGTCCTTTTCCACATCTAATACCTACTTCAAGACTGATCGTGGTGATTTTCCAACTGCAGACATTGACCCCTATTTGGAGATCAGTTTAGACTCTAAACATGAGATGGCACCCAAAGGTAAAGAGCCGTAGATGGATCAAAACAAAGTCAACAACTAACTGCTAGCTTCCATTCAGGCAATCCAACAACAATTGACAGATCATGCTCTTACATAGGTTGTGTTTTAGGACATGTTCAATGATATAAGGAGGGACAAAGGAAACATAGGAGGAGAAGGACATCATGAGAGGCAAGCTGGAGGAAATCCTGGTGGTGATGATGAGGTAAGATAGAAACCCAAGTCGACTCTCAAGAAAACATACAACCATGGAGCTGGGCAGATCACAAAGTGGATCCAAATCCCTACGATCCATGGTCACTTCGAACTCAAGTCGCAACTGCTCTCACTTCTTCCCACCTTCCATGGAAATACAAACGAACAATCCTACATTCACCTCCAACAATTCAACCGTATCTGTGGTACCATGCACTACCCCAACATCCCATTAGAGGTGTTCAAGATGACTGCTTTCCCATTCAGTCTGCAAGACAAGACGCTTTACTGGATAAATCACCTAGGGAAAGTAGTGATGACCTGGGAGGCCCTCAAATATGCTTTCCTGCATAAGTTCTATCCTTTGGTTTGTTTGAACCAAATGCGCGAACTCATCTCCAATTTCTCATAGTTATCCCATGAGCCTATCCATGAAGCATGGGAAAGTTTCAAGGACCTGCATGAGAAGTGCCCCTACCATGACATTTCGAAGAAAAGTTTAGTGCAAAACTTCGTTGGTAGGTTGAAACAAGAATCCCAGAAGTTGGTTGATGCAGCCTGTGGAGGATCTCATTTTAATAAAGATGAAGATGTGGTGTGGCAAATCTTTGAGGAGATGGTTGAGGGATCGACCGCCTTGTCTTCACCTCGCACATTCCAGAAGCACCCACAGATTCCTCCAGAACATGTTCATATGGCATGATCATATGAAGGAGAGAGATATGAAAGCTCCAACATCAACATCATTGAGAGCCATCTCTCCAAGGTCAATATTATTGAAAAGTGGTCACAAGATCTTGAAAAACTGAATGTGATCGAACAAAGGACCAAGCATCTGGATAAGCTGGATCAGACTCGAAGCAACTAGAACTTCTAGTGAGTACCATCAATTCCTGCAACTCTAGTACAAGCCGAGACTCCTTCTGAGCCAAAGGAGCTCGCACCCCATCAATCAACGTAATCGAGTCATAGGCAACCCCAATCCGTCCATCACGTATACTACGTGCAAGCACTAGACCAGGGATCACCGTCTCCATAACAGACACTGATGGTGGTATATCACCCAAAGGCCCTGACTTTTATTGAACCCTTCTATCCACCTGCATCACAGATACAAGAGGTGAATGCCACACGAAACAATGATCAAAATATGACCTGTCCTGGTGGACAAAACTAGGATCAGAACTTGGCGATTTGGCAAAACCACCCACAACCAGATAGAAGGAGCTTCCAGCAAAATCAAAACCATCAGTCTCCGCAGAATGCCCAACCATGGAGACATCACTACCAGAACCAACACCAACCATGCTGACAGCAGTGCCATCTGCAGCCGGTGGTTATTATCAGAATCGGTATCAATCCCTCCCTCGGCACAACTACACATAGTTCCCCCATCTTCCATATTAGAGTCTCTAGCCTCAACATCCACAGTAGTACCAGTAACAACATTTGCATCATGTTGAGAATTTCGAGGAAGCTCATGTGAATCTCTCACTTGACTGACTGACACAGTTACTAAAGAGTCTGAGTGAGATGAGCCATAAGCTGGATGGCCTCGCCGCGGAAAAGACGATTATCCCTGCACATGTGGAGGCAAATCTGAATAACTTTTGATGCAAAGAGTAGGAGCAGTAGGAGACTACGGCCATCTGCCACTACGAAGGGTAAGAATAAAGCTTCACAGGGTGAGTCAACATCAGTAGTGCCTACAACAAGTTTGGGAGGAGGAGAAGAGCAAGAAAAACATGTAGTATCATATTCAGAAAAATCACAAAAAAAGAAGAAAACAAAGAATTCCAGCAATAAAATCCAAGGTCGAGCTGATGCAGCCAATGAGATGCCAACGTTAGCAGCAGATCCCATGCGAGCCGACAAAGCGACTATTCCTTTCGTTAGCTTTTCCACTGGAGCAAATGATTGTACTCTTTCTGATCATTTGCAAGTAATCCTGAAAATATCACTCCTAAAAGTCATGGAATACATGCTAACTGTGAAGAAAGATCTAAAAGAGGCACGCACTTTGAAGTGTCAAATCCATAAAAATAGATGCAACCATGCTGAAAAACATATCCTCACCATGGCCACTGTAAACGCCATCACCAACCTCCCCGTCAAGAAGAAGGATAGGGGAGCGCCTCTCGTTAGATGCATGATTTTCGACCAAGAGTTCGAATAAACACTTCTTGATAGTGGGTCGTCTATCAATCTCATGCCCACATCGCTACTCAAAGAATTTGGTTTAGAACCACTCAAGCATACCAGAATGATTCTGCAGTTTGCAGATACTTCAGTCAAGTAGCTAAAGGCAATTCTTGTGGAAGTCATTGTCGCCATTCAAGGGATGAAGTTCCCTATGGATTTCATTGTCCTAGATATGGACACCTCTGTCCTCTTGCTCCAGACCCCGATCATATTAGGACGACCGTTCCTTTGAGAACCCGAGGCAGTAGTGGACTATGGCATCAGAATGATCAAGTTTAGCTCCACCAACGAGAAGGTCCAAATAGAAATGATCCAATCACCAAAGCCTGCAGAATCTATGTTAGACAAGAGCGAGCCAAAGCAGAATGAAACAAAAGACTGTGATTTTTTGGTAGAAATCAAGGCCACTACTTTATTTTTGGGTGATGAAGAGACCCCTAAATTCTTCTCCCAAGAGGAACACTAGCAAAGCACAGTCGAAATTCCCCCAATCCTAGAAGATGAGTTACATGCTGATGTGCTATCTGAGCTAATTGAAATACCCTCATCCCTGTCAGAGCAAGAAGAATTCATTTCATATATTTTTGGTAGACTTAACTCATAACCCCAAGTCACAATGATGGACAGTACACAATCAGTCGATCTTGTACCAACCATAGTTCCATAGGTCATCACTGAATCAATTCAGACCCCTCCAGAGCTAAAGCAATTACCATCAAGATTGAACTATGCCTTCCTTGCGGACGAAGCAAATATGTTCCCAGTCATTATCAATGTACAACTGACCACAAATAAAGAGTCTCGTCTACTTGAGGTTCAAGAAAGAAACTTTAAGTCAATAGGTTGGAAAATATTGGATTTCCATGGGATTAACCCTTAATTATGCTCGCACCACATCTACTTGGAAGAAAACAATAATCTCTCATGTGAACTTCAACATCATCTAAACCCTAACCTCTGGGAGGTTGTAATGAATGAAATCACCAAGTGGTGTGATGCAGGTTTCATATATCCCATCTCAGATTCCAAATGGGTAAGTCTGTTACAAGTAGTTCCTAAGAAATTGGGAAGTACGATTGTAATGAACGAAAAATGAGAGAAGATTCTGACCCGGGTGCCGACATCATGGTGCATCTTTGTGGACTACAGACGCTTGAATCTTGCCACCAAGAAGGATAATTTTTCACTTCCTTTCATCGACCAAATAGTTGAAAGGCTGGCCACAAAGGAATATTCTAGTTCTTGGATGACTTCGTATAGTCTCTTTCCGACACTTCTTGGGTCGTCCCCGTCCTCTCTTAGCCGGCTCAACATCCCAACACTCGTATCTCCTAATTGGTGCATCAACTGACCTTCTTTCCAAATGACCTAACCATCTTAAGCGATTTTCTCGCATCTTATCCTCGATCGGGCTACACCAACTTTCTTTCTGATTGCATCATTCCGAATCCAATCTTTACGTGTGTGTCCATACATCTACCTTAGCATTTTCATTTCTACTACAACCACTCTCTGCACATGTCTATGGTTCACAGGCCGACATTCAGATCCATAGAGCATAGCAGGTCTCACGGCTGCTTTTGTTCCTTTCGCTCTTGAGTCGACACTGGGGCTTGCCCAAGTAAAATAAATATTAAACCACACATTCATTTTGAATTGATTGATTTATTTATGTGGTTAATTTTTGATTGATCACAATTGCCCGAATACAACATAAAATCTATAAAATAACATAGGATAATTTCTGGATCATCCCACGCCCACTCCAAGAGTATTGCAATCCAACACAATCTTAGAGGACCATGCTATCAATCTTCATTAGATGTTATGTACTTTTATATTTTTATAATTGACTACTTCTTTGTTTCACACTTATTTTCGAAACTTTTGTAAGTTCTATATCGTGTATGGGGGGAAATCATTAATTTAAGAAGAAAGGATACCAATGACATAATGTTTGTAGGTAACTCCAATGTAAGTTTTACATTCTATCTTTTACAACATTCTAATTTAACATGTAAAATATTTTATTTATATTTCACAAAATTATGTCATTTATTTTTTGAGTGAATTTTCTAGATGTTGTAATGTCACATACCATTACTGAAGATATGTAAAAACAACAAAAAAACAATAAGTAATACTATGGTACATAATATCATTCAAAAAAATTTGCATGAGTTGTTAAGAATTACACTAGGAAGATGTGCTTATGCTGATGCACGTAAACATGTTAAATACCACATGCTCTCTTTTTATTCATTCATCACATATTATTGATATTTAGGACATAACGATACTTTCTAACCAAAAAAAGAGAGGAAAATGAAGATCATGGTCGCCTACAACCAAGGATCACAAAAACAGGTTGTGGGATGACCAGGCTTGAGAGGATAACAATGTCCTTCCGGATGATGATTATGTAAACAATATCGCTTGCAGAGACTATCGGAGTATTGCCCTTCAGGAGACATCCATTCATAATGACTCTTTGCTTTCATTGTTCTTGCCCTCACTGCATTGTCACCAGTTGACAATTAATAGATCACTATATGCCATCATATTCTTATTCAAATTTCGACTGAATTCGAGACTTATATCGCATCCATCAAGCCTGTCAAAATTTAACGGTTTGAAAGTTGTTGAAATTAGTCCGTAAAGATGGCTATGTTAGGAATGTCTATTTTACATGAAATTTAAATGACAATATGCCTTCATCTAGTGAACTAAATCCACAAGGTGTTTTCAGAAAAACCTTAAGAAATAACAAAAAAAAAGAGGATATGGCTAGTTACGTTGCTCCCCCCCCCCCCCCGGGGTTAGTCCCATTAAATCCATACTAATAATGTGATTATTAGACTTTGTTGAAATGTCAGGTACCTGACATAATCTCAAAAAGAGAAACAACAATCTGCATCAACAAGATCTTCAGAATGTATGAGATTAAAGAGGCCATTTGTCAATGTTTGCCCTCCAAGCTTTGATTGCGTACCCCCTCCAAAAGAAACCATCCATATATATAATGATTTCCAAATTAATATTAGTAACGACGATTAATAATTATATGATAAAGATAAAATTAATATACCACGTAAAAATATCATTGACAATATAAAATCCATATTGAAGTTACCGAACATTAAATAGAAACAATGATGCCATCATTAAAAAATCTAACGATGAGAAATTGATCAATCTAACGATGAGAATTTGATCATAAATATGCCAATTAATAGTATACTCAAAAGTAAAACGTCTAAATCGATACAATGAGCACAGAAAATTATCCAAAAGTTCGTCGAAAGTTGCAGCCAATAAAAATCATGTAACTTTTGTATTGTATGAGTTAATGTTGGATGCCGAAAAATGAGTGGTCGTCAGATGTTTTTTATATATGAGAGTAAATATGCGAGCATTTATTAGTAAATATAACCTTTTAAAGACCGTAAAAGCTGAATTGAAAAATATTGATTGTGTACTAAAGTATGGTTATTCTTATATAGATGTGCCATTTTCCACCATGATAAATTTTATCAATCGCAGTTCAAATTTCAAATTACAAAATTTCATCAAAATGGCTCATGCATTGTACATATTTGGCGGCTCCATGATAAGGAATTTCTATTATTTTGTTGTCCCAAAGATAATTTAAATTGAATCGACAAAAGCCATTTATCAACAATTACTCGTCGACAAAGGTACTTCAACCACAGATACAATACAATACACATGGAAAACCCATAAGGAAATCCCCCCTCGCACCATACTATTCATGTGGAAGCTGTTCTCTGAGTGTCTTACTATAGGTACTCGGTTTAAGGAGCGCATTCAAGAGATTGATGATAACTATGTTTTATGTTCAACTGCTCCAGAAGCTAAGATACATCTACTTGGTTCATGTCTGTATGCTAGACCTGTCTGGTTTGTGTTTGCATACTACCCATCCGAGAACATGATAGCCTCATCCATAAAATCTCTTAAGAGACCTGTCACAAGAATCATGGAATATTATTATGGTATGTACAATTTTGCATCGGATCTAAATGGAATGTTGCGTTAGGAAGCATACACAATCTCAGCAGGACCCCATCATGGCAATCAGTAAGATCCGAGCTTCTATTGCAAGTAGTAACGTGATGCACAATCTCCCTATGAATACCGATACTACCACCAAAGAGGAGACATTCACATCTGCCACACAACTTACAATATTTGTACATTGCATAAATATTATATATTTATATATGTGGTATACATTTACATGTACATTGCTTAAATAATAATCTTTGTACATCACACCAATCTTTTCTTCAGCTGTGGTTCTTATAAGCGATTTCATGTAATTATACTCTGTCTGTTGGGGGAATACACCACTTTCAATGCACGCCCTTTCTCCTTTTAAATAAGGATCAATGGCAACAGACAAGTATCACAGACATTAGTTTGGAGTTTGCCATAAGCAATGTCGCTTGTGCTTCCTAAATTAGTGATTATTATACTAGAATCTGTGATAAAAGGAGACGCATGACTAGTTATGTCTTCTCTAATTGGGATGTACATTCGATTGGAATGCAATATTGCTGGTCAAAGTGGTTCTTTCCGCTACATAGGCAAAATATACAACAATTTAACGTAAAATTTCCATTGTAATACTCTCCTTTTCTTCCTAATAAATAAAACTTCCCTCCTTGCACTGTCCATGGATTTAACGTAGAAGATCTTCCAGGAGTAGTCACATTTCATATAGTCCTACCATAGCAAATATCTTCCAAATACAACATAAAATAATTAGAGGTGCCTGATATGAACAAAACAAAGTTTTTACTGTCACATGATCAAGTTGCAATTGTATCCGAAGACTAAGAGAAGACCATGTTCACCTGTCCATTTGAGATGTACACTTTCCGACGGATGCTGTTCGGGTTGTGTCACGCCCCCACTACATTTCAAAGATGTATGCTAGTAGTATTCACATACATGGTGGGCAGTTTTCTCGAAGTCTTCATGGATGATTTCTCGGCCTACAAAGATAATTTTGATCAGTGCCTTACATATCTAGACCGAGTTCTTCAACTTTGCCGTGAAGTAAAATTAGTGCTCTTATAGGAGAATAGTCACTTTATCGTGATCAATGGAATAATGCTAGGCCATGTCGTCTCCAAGAGAGGCATGGAGGTCGACCCGACCAAGGTGGAGGTCATTTCCAAGCTTGAGCTTTCTACATCATTGAAGCAAGACAGGTTATTTCCGAGGCATGCGGGCTTTTATAGAAGATTCATCAAAGATTTCAACAAAATTTCCTAACCATTGACAGAGCTTCTAGGCAAGGACATCGAATTCATTATCGATAATAGAGTGCTTCAAGCCTTCAATCAGTTGAAAGAGATCATCACCCACTCTCATGTCCTAAAGCCTTCGGATTGATCTTTACCATTTGAGATTATGATGGACGCTTCCGATTAAGCTATTGGGGCTATTTTGGGACAATGACGGGATGTATTGCCATTTACGATTCATTACACTAGCAGAACACTAGATGAGGCATAGAATAATTACACAATCACGGAGAAAGAGCTGCTATCCATAGTGTATGTTTAGGAAAAATTCAGGTCACATTTGCTCGGATCAAAAGTTATTGTGTATACTAACCACTCTGCCATATGGTACCTGCAAAGTAAGAAGGATGCTAAGTCATGACTACTGCATTTGATCCTGATACTCCAGGAGTTTGATTTAGAGATATGTGACAAACCTAGAGTCAAGAATGTTTTAGCAGATCACCTTTCCAGAATAACTGAGATAGAAACTCCTGAGCTGGAAATCATCCCAATCACTGATATCTTCCCAGATGAAGCTATCCTTGAAGTCACCTCTCTCCCATGGTAC
Organism: Ottelia alismoides; assembly: GCA_037367405.1. Taxonomy (NCBI): domain Eukaryota; kingdom Viridiplantae; phylum Streptophyta; class Magnoliopsida; order Alismatales; family Hydrocharitaceae; genus Ottelia; species Ottelia alismoides. The sequence goes on along the minus strand of JAZKJV010000922.1, from coordinate 173,518 downwards.
GCCAATATTTTAAACTACCTTGTCTCCAAGGAAGTTCTACAAGATTGGCCAAAGCTAAAAGTGGATAAATTTATGTTCGAGATACATTTCTACCAGTGGGAGGATCCTTACATGTTCCGTGAAGGTGCTGATTATATCTGGCGAAGATGCATTCCTAAGGAGGAGTACACAAGTGTCCTGACCCATTGTCATAAATTAGAATCTGGAGGAAACCATTCTGGAAAGCGTACGACAATGAAAGTGCTTCAATGTGGCCTCTGGCGGCCAACTCTATTCAAGGATGCTACAGAATACATTAATTATTGTACTGACTGTTAGGAGATCGGCGACACTATCAATGTTAGAGACACCATGCCTCCCAAATATATTCTGATATCCGACGACTTTCATGCATGGGGAATCGACTTTATGGGCATGTTCCCTAACAACCAGGGCTATGAGTACATCCTACTTGTTGTCGATTATGTTAGTCAATGGGTGGAGAATATCCCCGCTCGATCCGCATACGGTGGTACAGTGTGTGGCTTCATTAAAGACAACATCATTGTGTGGTTCGAGATTCCGAAGATACTCATATCATATGGAGGTAGCCACTTAATCAATAAATAATTGAAGAAGCTGACTAAGGAGTACGACATTGAAACCGTGTCGCATCTCCTTACCACCCACAGACTAACGGCTTGGCTGAGTGTTCTAACAAGGATATAAAATCTTTCTTGTAGAAACGTCCTAACAGAAAGAACTTATCGCAATTGCTTAACTTAGTAATTTGGGCTTACCTTACTACGTACAAGTCTCCATTGGGAAAGTCTCCATATCATCTGGTGTATGGCAAGCCATGTCATTTTCCTAAAAAACTCATTCATAAATCATTATGGGAAGTCAGTATATGCAATTTGGATAAAGAAAATGGTGGGAAGAGCAGGAAGCTTGATCTGAATCGATTGTTGGAATATAGATACTCTAAATATGACAACAACCTCATGTATAAAGAGGAAGTCAAGAGATGGCATGATAAGCATATCAGACGAAATACTGTCGAGCCAAATCAGAAGGTGTGGTTGTTCGATACAAAGCTAAAGTTATTCCCATGCAAATTAAAAAAAATGGTCAGACCTTTTATTGTCAAAAATGTGCATGACAATGGAAACATCGTTATATCTGGATTGTCAGCTAACACAACCTTTGTCATGAATGGACAACTGCTGAAATCATATGTCGATCATGATACATGTCTATTCGTGATTGATTCGATCCAAGTGGTATTTCAAGATGAGCCTCAAGACTTAAAAGGATCAGACTCATGAGCACCAAAACATATTTTATTTTCTTCTTTTCTTCTTTTCACTTCTATTTATCATTTCTTTCACTCAGCCGTTATTTTACTCATCTCATTCATCTGTGCTATACTTACGATATACGTAATCCTAAGTATAGAGGGGATGAATGTATTCAAGCTACTCTTCCTTTATTCTCTCACTTGTCCCCCAACCTATTGATATTTCTTATCTATGCTCAGGGATGTCTCACCCTAAGTATTGGGGGGGTGGCAAGCTGAGTCATGATTCTTTTATACATTCTCATCCTCGATCATCCATATTTGGTGTATAGTCTGCTATATTTATGATTAGTTGATCCCAAGTATATGGGAGACAATCGATTTCTCTTTCTTTATTTAGTTGGTGTAGTATATGACTTTCCCATACTCAACATGAGTTATGTCTTTGTTTTTCTCTTCGATTACTGTGAGGACATACCTCAAGCTAAGTATAGGGAGGTCGTATATACGTTGTATATACTTTAGCCATCTCCTACTTTCCTATTTTTTGAATAATATGGCTAATATATTATATGGGTAAGGGTATACTATTATCCAACTGTAAAGAACACACATTAATTGTGTATAAAATTCTTTATAAATAATTTGGTTCAAAAATGTTTTGCAAAATGATCTGATAATGGTTGTAAAATGACTTGAAAAATCTTTTGAAGATCGTTTGGAAAATTTTTCTAAAATGTTTTCAAACCTTTGTAAAATCTTTTGTAAATATTTGTAAAAATCTTGGTCTTTTATTTGAATAAAATTTTTGAAAATTCATTTTGCAAATGATTTAGAAAATAGCTGTAAAAATATTTTGAAAATTCTGTTTATAGCGTTTGAAAAATCTTTGCAAAATGATTTTCATTTTTTTTAAATATTTGCAAAATTGTTGGTAAAAATTATTTTCAAAATAAATTTATATTTATCAAAATATTTTCAAACTATTTTTAGAACCTTATACATAATTGTAGAAAATAAAATTCTTTATAAACCTTGTATATAAAAACGTGTAAATAACATCTAACATAACATGTGTAAATACCCAGTGTAAATCCTATAACCAAATCTTGTAAATAAGCGTGCACTCTCGTAAACATCTCTGCACACACTTCTTTTACTAACCCTTAGTAAAAATCCATAAAATTAAAAAAAATCAAAATCCTTAAAATTTTGCAAAATATTTTCAAAAAGTTGCATAAAAATTTGTAAAACTTTTCAAAAATCTATAAAAGATTCAAATCAGAAAATAGCTTCCCAAAAAGATTTTCTTTTTTGCATAACATTTTTATTTTTCAGATTTATAATGACAATTGAACCATCCTAAATAAAATCCGAAGATTGGAGCTTGGGTTGGACCTTAATCAATTTAATCACAGGAACCTTATAGGAATTTGAATTGAGGCACTTTTGGTTTGTTGGGCTTAATTCTTTGAGACCATAAGACTAGGTTCGTATGTTATATTGGCGACCTACATAGAATATTCCAAAACACATGCATCACTCTTGTCGACGGTGACCTAACTTTGATACCTACACCTTATGCTTTGCTCAACTCAGTTAAGTGGTGGAGGGCTGGATTTGCCTGTATGAGACACAAGCGAATGAAAACATACGAAGTCACAATCTGTTGCCATTGTAACCCAACCCGCTCTAGTAGGGACGAGGTCCAAAGATACGAGGTTGTGGGTTGCAATAATATTTCAAAAGAGAGATATTCTACTGGCTCAAGAGGAAAAAGTCCTTATGTAAATGATGTTGTAAAGAGTATTAAAAAAATAGAAAATAAAAAACTCCAAAAAGAATAGGCGGGCAAAAACAAAGAAAAATCAATTCTCGTTGGAGTATGTATATATGAAATAAGCAAGCTTATGCTTCACAGTCAAAGTATTTATGTGATCCTGTAGCTGGATGACTTGGCTATACTGGTCAAGCATCCTAGGATAGGTAGCTACAATGTCTACCATCCATTCTCTTCTCCACTTCCTCTTCTTGAGCTGGTTGCACTTGAACTTAGAAGGGAATACCCCGCTCCTGAGGAAAGAGTGGCTGGATTTGGGGAAATTACCATGTTGGAGAAGACTGTCTTTTTACCGCTTCAGTCGAGAGGATCTATACATCACTTATACTGTACAAGATAGACTCATAGTCATAAGGGTCTGCGTATGGCATAGACTTGTTCTGACCTGGCTTTTGAAGATACTTGGACAGAGTTTTGTGGTTCTTAGAGGTTGTTGAGTTTCAAGTCCACTTCCTAATAAGGTTCCGACCAAACCTAAATTTCAAAAGGGCCGACTGAGCTCTAAACTTTGATTTTATAAAGATTAGTTTAAAATTTAAAATCAACCCAATTTATTTCCTTTTTCTTTATTTTCTTTTTATGCACTTCTTATCTTAAGTGTTTGCTAGGGACTAGCAAAGTTAAGTATAGTGGGGTGATGAATCTCTATTTTATCACCTTTATTCTTTCATTACGACCTTAAACCCTAGCTAAATGCATGTATATGTCATTAACTTGTACAAAATAACATTCATTTGTTGACCTATAAATACTGCATAATTACATATATTTAATTCCAAAATAAAAGAAGAAAGGAAAGGAAACAAAAAGAATGAAGTGTCAAAAATACTGAGGGACCCTAGAACCTGAGACCCAGTCGTCACGATGACTTGATCAACAAGGAATAAAGTAGGGGGAAATAAGGTACTAGACTGTTTATAAAACGCCACACAGAAACTTTAATTATGTATCTCAATAATAAGCTTTTGAGACCTATTTTATTTTCCCATTTTTATGCCTCAAATAATAAAACCCTCAACATGAATATTATACATAAAAATACAAAGAAAAACACAAAATTGGTTTCATTAAAAAAATACACAGTGCACCCAAGGCACAGAATAAAAAGCCGCAAAGAAAACTTCCCATACCTATATCTGCTCCGTACAGACTCAAAATTGACCAAACTCATCTTTATTCATAAATGAAATTCTCTATTTAATGAAGGTGGTTTCATCTAATTTGAAGTTGAGATGCAAAAATTGTCTTTTGGGTCCCTATTGTAATGTATACATGTTTATAATAATCAATATCTTTATTCTTTGTATTTTAATTTTCTTATATTTTTATATACTTGTAAATACTACTTGAAATACATGTAAGTAATAACCATAAAATAAATGCATGAAAAGCGCATTGAAATAAATAAAGTATTATAACATATAGGTAAGTTATACCTATATAATACATATATATAATTAATTAAGCAAACAAACAAAATGAGAAAAATTATCAAAAAAAATATGTAAATATACAATTAAATAAGTATAAATATATAAAATATGTAAATACAATAATAAATTATATAATACAAATAAAAATAAAAAATACATCAAATAAAGGTATAAATACATGTGTATATACATGTAAATATCAACATCTAATAAAGAGTCTCGTAAAATAAATAAATATCAGAATAAAATACTACATAAAAATAATAAATATTTTCATGTTTTGACAAAAAATAATAAACTCATTTATTAATTTATATTAAATTAATAAGAGAATTCCCTCCACTAATTTTTTGGTTGGTCCACGTGGACCATCAAAGCCATTCTTTTGTTGACTTTGGTCGACTACACCCCTCTACCCCTCGAGTGTTATGTTTTGTCAGAACCCCGCTTTTGTGCACATTTTCTTGCTCGATCCAATCATGCTCTAGCTTGGCATACTGAACGAAAAGTGGAGATTTATCTCCCTAAATCACACCCAGGCTCTAGATCTTATCGATCTTCATCGCTTCAAGACAAATCGAAGCCGCAAGATACCCCCTCCATTTATGTATAAATAAAACATCCTCACCTCCATTTTAGATTTGATCCCTCTCTATCCCTCTATAACTCCTATCTTCCCATGGTTTGAGATTCCTGGTGACAACATGTTCTTCATTGAAGTGTCGGAGTGGACAATGCGTGGCCATCGGTGGTGATCCAGCTTGTCGAAGTAGCTGTCGGCGACGCTTCTTCTGCTCCCTGGAAAAGCCAGGTACGAGCTGGTAACTTAGGTCTTTCTCATCGCATTTCTTGCCAGTAGCATAATTTAATCCTTAGTTTGGTCAATGAATCATTAGGGTTGCGTAATTTAGAGATTTTTGATTGTTGGAGAGTTATGTTTCGGCTCTAAATTACTGTACTTATCCCCTGTTTCGACCTGCTTCCGTGACCCATCTTCATCCCCATCTCCTGCTTCATCAAACCCCCATCTTTTCCACCTTGATTCTGTACGAATCAGGTACACCGAGCTCCTCCCTCCGCCATTTGTCGAAGCTCCATTGTATCCACATCACTGTGCTACAAGCTACAAGTTTTGGCCGAGGATCTACGCCCCGAGCCTATAATTCTTCTTGTGCGGGATTTGGACCTCAAAGACCTCCCTGGAGACAAGTCAAAGCTCTAAACATGAGCTTCATGTGCATCAAGCTCCAGACCCCCTCCGATGGGGCCCGAACCCAAGTAGAACCTCCTACATGTGTTGTTGAGTCTCAGGAAGCGATTGGAACTGTCGACGACAAAGGATACCAGAGGATGTAGAAATTAAAGATCAAAGATCGAGGAAGAAGACCTTCTTCCCTGTTCTTCCAGTTAACCTCCCAGCTGTTGGATCATCAATGTGACCCAGATCTAATCTGGGCTGCTCATTTCAGCCGAAGCAGTACGCCTCCTCGAGCATCTGATCCACCATGTGGCGCTCTGTATGCCATCCGATACACGTCTTTGAGGGGTAAATATATAAGTAACCCCTCAAATTTTTTTGTATTTATAATAGGTCCTATAAATATTAAGTACCACTTTATATTTGTATAAAAATTGCATAGAGCCCTTGGAACTTATTGTATATTTTACTTAGGTCTCATGCTATGTCACCTCATCCGGCGATCCACGTGAGGCGAGTAATTTGCAAGTAAGCCCTTCCAGGTTTTGTTATTTGTTTTTAGTAAAATTTGTAATTAAGTGTAAAACTTTGGGGTATTTTGCATACAAACCCTCAGACTTTATTTTTATTGCATAAATGCCCCTCCTATTATTGTAATTATTTATTTGCATTTCTATTTTCTTAAAATAGCTTCTATGTTGTAAAAAAATAGTGAATTTTTTTGTAGGTGCTGAATATTGTGTTGATATTCATCTATATTTTTACTTATCATTTACTAGCATTTTCCTATTTATTAAAAATAGATTAGGAGCTATTTATTCCCCATTTGTGTAGAAAAATACAAAAAATATAAAACCAACTCCAAAAAATACAAAAAAAAATTATATATTATATATTAATGTATATTATAACTCTAGACGAAAATCACAAAAAATGTAAAAAGAGAGCACTAAAAATAGCTAAACCCTATAAGCTTTATAAAAATCAGAAAAATTTCTATAAAAATCCAAAAGATATTTGTTTTGTTTCTTATTTATATTTATATTATATAGTATATATTAAAAATAGTTTTGAGAATTTTTGGACTTGTTACTCGGTCTATTTATTATATCTATCGTTTTGTATATTTAATCACATTAAAAATACCTAAAAATTAGCAAAAATTATAAGAAAAATCACACAATAGATTAAAATATTAAAACTACAAAAACATCCTATTTTATAAAATTTAAGTATATATAGCTATATTAAAAAATATAAAATCTTTATATACTATATATACTTATATTTACTTATATAATTATTAGGGTGAGCTAACTTAGCTCCCAACCACATTTTCCCTATATTTTTTTGAAAAGAAATCTGTGTAAGTTCATCTCTATATCTCTTTATTATGTCATTCAAGTTTTGTGAGAAATAAAGACTCCTATGAACTCCATTTAGACAGTCATTTTTAACGGTCGCAGAGTTGTCGAATCGATTCTGTCTGGATGGAGGCCATATGAATCTCAATTCCGCACGAACTTTGAATGCCATAATATAAGGATATAATAATGAAAGTTCACAGAAGCATTTTTCAAAAAAATAAAAAAAATATGGGGGGAAATGGGGTAGGAGGAACCATGTTAGCTCCCCCGAGGGGTAGCCCCATTTCCCCTTATAATAATAATATTTTTATTAATTATAAATACCTATAATTATATTTAAACCCCTAAAAAAATTAAAAGGAACGTTCTTCTTATTATATATATATATTATTTATTTATTATATTTATTATATTATTCTATCTATTATTATTACTATATAGATATATATACATATTATATCTTCAAAAACAAAAAGAAAATAAAAATTTGCAAAATTAAAAAGGAAATAAAAAGCATAAACAACTAAAAACATAAACATATTAAAACATAAACAACTAATCCATAAAAATTAAATATAATAAGAAATCCATAAAAATAATTAAAAACAAAAACACACAAAAACACATAAGTAGGTCGCTCATTTGTCTCTACTCCCCTTTGCTTTCTGTGGCTCAACACTCTACATACTTGTCACTTTACACATACTTTGTAGAGTTAAAATAAAATAAATTTTGACTCACTTCATTTTGATTGCTTTATTCATCTTGTGTGGGTTGATTGTTGCTTGGAGAGATACTTGGTCACGCAGCGATTGCTAATCATGTTTGATTAGCAAACTAGTGCAAAACCTTCTCCAAGATCGTCAGATTAGAGCCAATCTTTGATCTGACAGTTATGAGGCCCCCACGTCATCTACATCGGCCCTCCAGCCTTGGCGCTCAACCAAGCACTAATATAGCACCACATGGAGAGCTGGAATCAAGCCTTCGCCTAGACGTCAACTCAACCACGTGCACCGGATGTGGGTGTGGGGTATTTTGCGCCATGAACCCCTGCATTTCTTAACAAATTGCATCTGAGTCCCCATCATTAGGATTCACGTGCTTGGCACATGCCCCCGCTAAAAATTACATAAAGACCCATGGGGGTTTGGTAAATTCCTCATAGCCCCTTTCACACTTGTTTATGCTTATTTAATTTATGTATTTGCACAGAGACCCCTTTGTGTAAGCATTCATCTGGACTTTCAATTGTCATCATTTTCAAATTCCAAAAAGCTCATTGTGTAGAGAAATTAATGCTATTCATGTTGGATATGTAATGGTATTTTTTATGAGCATTGTTTGATTTATTATATTTATTGTGGAGAAATTTGTCATATTTTGCCTTGTCCGTAATTGGAAATTGGTAGTAAATTATTCCTTACTTTAAAAATTTATAGAAAAATCATATTTTGTAAAGTAAATTGTGCTATATAAAGTGCCCAAAATTCAAGTCATTTGCATGCCTGCTAGTCTCAAAATAAATTATTTAGTGATCACAGTATATGATTTTTATTTTTATGTAAATTTAGTATTTTTAGGAATTAAGATTTTTTTCTAAATTATCTTCTTTAATACATTTAGGGTAATTTTATTTCTTGAAAATATTATGTTTTATTAATTATTAAAATTAGTTTACCGAGAATCACATAGTTTTCATAATTAATTCACAGAAAATTTAATTAGCATCAGAAAATTATCAAAAATGCATAGTTGTCATTCATACATATTATGGCCAAGTTTCATTGAGTTTGGAGTTGATTCGATTGGAATATTACATTTTAACTCATGAACTTATCTACGTTGCATTGGTCTTTTAATTGCATAAAAAATATAAAAAATACTCTTAAAAAATTAGTCTCTAAATTACCTGAAAATTGTTCTAAGGCGACAGTTGCCTCCCTAAGTTCGACATTGAGTTTGCACAAGTAAAATAAATTTGACCGCTTTTGCTTTAATTAATTATTCAAATTAAACGATTTTTTTATCAATCATTAATTGTCCGATTACAACAACACGTCACTCTTAGCGAGGGCATATTACGAGTTTTGCAAGTACCCGTAGGTAATCATGGAATACTCACTTCTAAGAGAAAAACGGTCCCATATATTATAATATTAGCAACAGTCTATCCAATACTATCATCCAACATATTTGAATGCATAATGACTATCCGCACACATATGTGTGTAATTGAATATATTTATATTTTAAAAAAGTCCAAAAACAATGAAAAAATAACGTATGTATAATCAAACAACTGGATGTCTCCATCTTTGATTGTATTTCTCCCTTCAATCTTATAGATGAGATGCTGGTCATTTATGAAGTGATAAAATCTTATGTTTGTTGTATTGGACTTTTTTAGTGTATTGTTACAATTAAAGTTCACAGTGCATCTTAGAGAAGCAAAATTTTAATGTGAAAGGTTCAAGCTCAAGCTGTCATTGTAAACACATTTTTACAACACCATAAATTCTCAATTGCATGGCAAGCAATAATGGAAAAAGTCCCAACTTAAAAAACCACAAAAGATAGAGAGAGATGATCAACATATAGGTCTCATAAGTCAAAATATCATCTTACATTCCTCGCACTCCCAGATCAAATCAATTAGCTAGATATTGCTAAAATAATGTACATCATTGCTCCTGCACAAGATAAAAACATCATACGTTCAGGTTGGGAGGTGTACAGATTGGGATTGCTTACAAGAAGTGCCTTTGTAATGGAGTACGAGCGAGGCAAAAGGGCGTCAGAGGCAGTAGAGCATGGAGCGAGTTAGGACATGGGAAATGGTGGGGCAAGGAGTTAGGATATGACTAGGGATAAAAACGGATACAAATATATTCGTATCTGTTTGTATCCATATTCGTCAAATAGAGGATATGGATGTCATTTTCTCGTATCTGGCGAAGACAAATGCAAATACAAATACAAATGTTTAACATTTGATGAGCACGAATGCGAATATATCCCCAATTTTGATGAATATAGATGTTCAAGTTTTTGAGGATGTGACTATGAATATTCACTTTTGAAAGATATGAATATGGATATAAATACGAATACGAATATAAATACAAATGTTCGAATTCTGGATGATACCAATAGTTGTATGATACACATAGAAGTAAGATTGGTAATCTTTCTTTTATTGTTTAGTTATACTTTACGTTTTCTTTTGTTATTTAGTTATTTTTATGCACATATCCATTATTGAAATATTTAATATACTTTTAATATATGGGAAATTATTAAACCTAAAATGCTTATAGCTTTTAAGTAAATATATTCATATATTAATTTGTATTCGTTTGTCAAATATTTGTACCTGAATTATCAATATCCTTTTTGCATTCGTATTCGTATTTTGAGGATACGATTTTAAATTTTACATATTTGTGTGATATTCGTATTCGTATCTAAATTTTAAAAAGGATAAGGATATGGTAACACCTAGATTTTTATCCATATCCAACTGTTTTCACCCGTAGTTGCGACAGATCTAGCGGATGGACATGGAGACAATATGGCATGGAGCATGGCTGTGGTAGAATCTTGCAGAGGGCGGCAATGAGGAAGGATGCACTATAAGCAAGCCTTAGCTGTGAACAAAAGCAAATTGAGTGCATGGAAGTTAAGTGGGGGCATTCCAAGAGGGCTCCTACCCAACCATGTACTAGGTTCTCCCCATGGGGTTTCCATTGGGCTGCAAAGGTTGAACATGTCGGCATCTTATGCAGATATATTTTCACAACTACCCATAAACTTAAGGTTAATATAGCCAAGTCGAAGGTAAATACCTGTTTGATCCGAATATATTGACACACATCCATCTAGTTATAATAATGTTGCATATCTTCATATATCATTAACTTAGTCATCTTGCACTAAATCATTAAATAAACTACATCATCATCATCATTGAGTGAAAGGTGATTGGCAAGGATCGAAATTCAATCTTCTTAGTTTTTTTTGATAAAAGATCAGACACATTAACTCAACCATGGTTGATCCCAAGCTCGGGTAAATTGAGGAGGGTTGCGTGTTAGGTAGCCGATATCTAGCACAAAAGAGACAAATTCCTAAAAAGTGTTCTTTTTAAGAATACTGTTTAGGAATTTGCCTCAAAATAATTCGGATCTTTTCAACATGGATTTAAGCAAACAATTAGATTTTCTTGGTGCATTCCCTACTGGTGACATGTTGCATTGCACTAATGCAATGAGAAGTTGGCAAGAACTGCTACATCATTGCCCAGATGTGGTTCGAAATTTGCAAGGGCTCTCGCATAAGGAACACATTCGAGTAAATAAGATAGTCCCGTTGCATCACTTTCCGAATGCAGTCCAAAATTTGCAAGAGTTCTCGCATGATGGACACATGCGAGTAAAGAAGTTAGTCCAAAAGAGGTTGCAAATGAAGTTGCGGATAGGTAGTTAGAATATTGGTAATTTGACAGGAAAATCGATGGAAATTGTAGATACGATGAAAAGAATGAAGATTTAGATACTATGTCTTCAAGAGACAAAATGGGTTGGAGAGAAAGCAATGGAGACCGGCATGGTATTCAGGTAAAGATAAGAGCAGAAATGTTGTTGAAATAGTGATTCATAAGGATTTGAAGGATTATGTGATTGAGGCATAACGATTCGGGGATCAGAATATTATGCTAAAATTGGTGATCGAAGAAGAAACTCTGAATATCATCTCAGTTTATGCACCATAAATTAGTTTAGATGAAATGATTAAACAAGATTTTGGGAATAATTTGAATAAGATTATGCACGGAATTCCACAAAGAGAGATGATTTGCCTAGGTGGAGATTTTAATGGACATGTGAGAAAGATGCTTCATGGCATGCTAGTGTTCATGGAGGCCATGACTTAGAAGATAGAAATGAAGAGGGAAAATCATTTTGGATTTTGTAACGGCTTATGATCTTTTCATAGCAAACACTCTCTTCAAGAAGAGGGAGGATCATTTAATTACTTATGAGAGTGGACCGACTAGAACACAGATAGATTACTTTGTGTTGAGGAGAATAAATCGATTGTGTTACAAAGACTGCAAAATAATCCCATGAGAGATTTGACAACCCAACATTGCTTGTTAGTCATGGATGTGTAAATAAAAGAGCTGGTAAAGAAAAGGAGGTTTTCTAAGGTTGTTAGAACTAGATGGTGGAATCTTCAACTGAAGCAATCAAGCTTTAGGAAGAAGATTTTATAAGACTTATCTTGGGATTATAACAGAAGTGCAAAAGAGATGTGGGAGGCAGTGGCATCTTGTATCCGAGGTAGCCAAAGAGATGCTAGGCGAGTCAAAGGGAGGAGCTCTAGCCAAAAGGAGGCTTGGTAGTGGAGGGGAGGGGTGCAAGAGAAACTCAAAATTAAAAGAGCATGTTTTAAAGCTATGTCTAATGATAGAACATAGGAAACTGTCACAAGCTACAAAATATCAAAGAAGGCTGTAAAAGAAGCTAAGCAAAAAGCTTATGAAATTTTATACAAAAATCTTGATTCTAAGAAGGGTCACAATGATATATTTAGGTTGGCCAAAGTAAGAGAAAGAAAGACCAACGACCTTTCTCAGGTGAGATGCATGAAGGATGAGGAAGGTCGCGTGCTTGTTACTCAGAGGGATATAGAGACTAGATGGAAGTAGTATTTTCATAAGCCTTTCATTAGAGAAGGAAATAGAGTGTCACTTTGGGAGATCTAGCTAGTAGTGAAAGTTACTTGAATTGTGCAAACTATAGATGAATACAAACGAATGAAGTAGAGGAAGCTTTGAAGGTTATGAGACCTGGGAAAGGTATATGACCTGATGACTTTCTTATAGAAGTATGGAGAGTTTTAGGTGAGCATGGTTTGACTTGACTTACAAATTTATTCAATGTTATTTAGCGAAGCAAGAAAATGCCTGAAGATTGGAGGAGGAGTATCGTGGTTTTTTCTATAAGAACAAAGGAGACATTACAAAGGTATCAAGCTGATGAGTCACACTATAAAAATTTGGGAACGTATGATTGAAAGAAGGCTGAGGCAAATTTTCAACGTAAAAGAAAAGAAATACGGATTCACGCCAGGTCACCCAACTATTGAGGTCATCCACTTGCTGAAGAGAACACTAGAGATATATAGAGCTAAAAGAAAGAACCTCCATATGATTTTCATTAATTTGGAGAAGGCTTATGATTTGTCCCACATGAAATATTGTAGAGAGTTTTGGCGAAGAAACAAGTACATGCCTATACATTAAGCTCATAAAGGATATGTATGATACAACTTCATCTTGTGTAAAGATCCAATCTATGAAGGCTGGTTATTTTGGCATAAACATTGTTTTGCATCAAGATTCAACTGTGAGTCCATTCCTTTTAACTTTAATTATAGATGAGTTGACAAGTCCATATTCAAGGTGAGATACATTGGTGTATGTTATTTGCTGATGATATTGTACTGATTGATGAGATTAGAGATGGAGTGAATGAGAAGCTTGAGGTCTGGAGACGCGTTAGAGACTGAAGGAATCCATATAAGTACGGCTAAAACTGAATATATGGAGTGTACTTTTGATGGAAGCAATGGTGAAGGAATCGATGTGAAGATTGGTGACGATAACATTCAGAAGAGAGATTCTTTTAAATACTTGGGATCTATTTTACAACATGATGGGGACATTGACGGAGATGACACTAATAGAATAAATGCAGGATATGGAAATTCCTTTAAAATCAAAGGAAAGTTCTACAAAGCAATTGTGAGACATGTTATGCTCTATGGATATGAATGTTGGCATATGAACCATAGACATGTATAGAGAATGGCATTAGCAAAAATGAGAACACTAACGTGGATATGGACACACACACACACACATAACAGTCGGATTTGGAATGATGCAATCAGAAGGAAAGTTGATGTAGCTTCGATTGAGGATAAGATACGAGAAAACCATTTAAGGTGGTTTGACTACTTGCAAAGGAGATCGGCTTATGCACCATTTAGGTGATGCGAGTTTTGAGATGTTGAGCCAGCTAATAGAGGACGAGGAAGGCCCAAGAAGCATTAGAATGAGACTATACGAAGATCTAAGTCGAAGATTGACTCAAAATAGATCTGAATGGAAGCAAAGAATCCATGTAACCGACCCTATTTAATGTGGGAAAAGGCTTTGTTGTTGAAAAGATTAGACATTGTTCAACCAACGAATCATTTAAGTAAATTCAGTTATTACTTAAAATTTAGTTATATTGTGATCATTTAAAATATATTTACACAAATTGAGGAAATTTTAATTGACCTTTTATTTGGATTGTTAAAAAAAATGCTTGGAGATCTACAATATTGATGTTCACAAGTTCGCATCTCTTTAGTTATACCACCTCTTTATTGGAATTGAGACCAACAATAGGTAGCTGTCTTTCCATTTTAAATCGGCGATGGATGATAATATAAATTGATTAACCTTTTAGTACAATTTTTTGTCCTGGGATATAAATTGGAAAAATACGATCTTGATTAAAAGTGTCCCCATCATCGATGATCGCCATGCTTTCTATTTGATTCCTTCGCATAAAAGTGATAAAACGACTTTGAACCATAATTTCTAAGTGCATGTATCTTTCGAGTTGTTGCTATGCTTAATGAGGTTGCCTTGTCATGGGGTATGCCGATGCTCCCAACACATCGTGCCCATTTCTGGACATGGCAAAACAGTATCAACACTTGAATACTTGATTTTCACGGATTAGATAAGCTGGGCTTACAACATATAATAAGCCAACTAAATGCTCATTGCAAAAAATACACTATTACATTCGAAGAGTTGTTTTGTCTGTTGCTATTGGGAAACACATGAAAGAAGAAGAAAACTTAATCAAGCAGGTCCGGATGACATTTGCAGCAATGTGTAATTGGTCTAAAATTGGGTCCATGCCTTGTAAAAGAGCAAGCTATTGCAGAACCAAAAGTAGAAGCCTCGGCACGACCTATTGAGAAAAATGAAAGAATGTTTATTATGTAGTGTTCTTAGGTACGGCGAGATGAACTGAATTGTCCTCAAATCAGAAAGCGATGCCGAAAAGTCACAAAGCTAAAGGTTTACCATACATCTTGCTTGATAAGGTAAGCCAAAACAGATATGCATGGTCCATGCACCAAAAACTGAATCAAATCAAGGGGAAAACTTGGACTTACCTTCTTATGTCAGTGCCTCTCCCACACACTTTCTGGTTGGACAAAAAATTAAATACATGTAAGAAGACCATGGAGAAACCAGAATAAGCCAAAACAAAACAATATGGAGAAGTTGGTCGTTACCTCATCAAAAGAATTTTGCTGAAGTAGCAACGTAGGAATAGCAGGCACACTATTTGCTTACGGTTGATGACAAGTAAAAATTCCAAAATATGGCACAGGTTGACATGAATCCTACACGAGCTTGGAGGGGTATTATCCTAAACATGGCCACAAGTTCAAATGGACTCAGGAGGAGAAAAAAATATTTTTTAATAACTTAAAGAATCAGCATTTCAGACAATAAAATTGAAAGCATATGCAATCACGTGAAGAAGAAACACTAAAATTTGTATACTTGCATCTTGTTTAATTTATTATGAAAGATGCTATTTTCAAAATTTTATAAATGATAAGTATCCCAAAACAATACCCACTTAAATGGTATGGTGGTAGAGTGTGCCTACCACCTAAAAGACGAGGGTTCGAAACCCTCCCTTGAGGAGGGTTGCATTAGGCAGCTGACAGCCGGCGTATAAAAACAGTAGGATCTTTTTTTAGAAGGAATAGGATGAGTCTCCTTTAGAGATCCATCTAAAAAATATATTCAGAGAATAAGGTATTTACATCTTCCAAGTGTCAAAAAGAGCATGGGCATGGTCTAATACATTTTCATAGTAAAAATGCACCCATTTGAAAACAAAAGCATTTCTTGCTAGCCACATCGCCCACAATATCGCACAGACTTTCAGACGCCCTTCACCCAATCCTGTCCAATTTCTGCCAATCGAGTTCCAGAAGGAGTCTTTTCCATCCCACCTGATGCCTAGAATATTTGTAAAACTCTACACCTCCATCGAACCAGGATAGTGGAAGAACAAATAACCAATCTCTCCCATCCCCCAGCACATCTCCTGCAACCCCCCTCTACCCCCGGAAAGAGTTTGGCCCTTCGTGCATTTGTCATAATACGTTCCCTTCTGAGTAGCCACAAAAAAATGCTCACTCTTGTCAGTAGCCCCCAACTCCAAATCATGGCACAGTCCCGTGAAGCCTCCGAATCCACTGAGAGCGAAGGTTATGTCAGTGCTGATGTTACTTTCTTAGAGCCCATCACGTACTATACTCCAAAAGGTGACAAGTTGAGTCCCTCTGAGTATGAGGATGATGTTCTTCTTCCACCCCCTACACATATACTTCAGTTGTTCTCCATCATCCAATGCCTTCTCAAACATCCAGCACACCTCGGGTAAATTCTGAAAATTTTGGTTTCAACTGATAGCACTGGTGGTGTAAGTAAACATAAACATTTAGAGGATGAGTAGGAAGATATACAGGAAGAGCAGGAACCACCACAGGAGAATCATCTAGGGTTTCCTATTGCCATGTGTAAGGCAAACGTACCTGTACGAGATACCCCCTCTCTAGACATGTACCTCTGGTACGACTTTCGACAGATTTCAGGAAGTTTGTTGTGGAATTATTTGCCATCGAAATCACGTGCATATAACCAAGAGGCTCTTAAGGAGAGGCAATGTCGACTTGCCATGGAGGAGGAGATGGCCGTGTTACAACCACATAGCACGTGGAGCATTATTACAGCTCCTACATGCATGTCTATTGTGGGATGCAAGTGGGTATTCATAGTGAAGTACTGAGGATATGGCATCATAGATTGCTACAAGGCAAGGCTTATGGCATGTGGGTTTACCCAAGCACATGTGGTGGACTATCATGATACTTTCTCTCTAATAGCTCGACATTCCTACACTACGGATCCTTCTCTCTGTTGCATTTTTGGAGAAAAGAATGAAGTGTTGTGTTAATTCCATGAGTCTAAGGTTTCTTACATAGAGAGAAAACCCTAAAAATCTAACAAAGGGAAAAGTACATATATGACCCCGGAGGGAAAAGTACATACATAGCATCAACAACAACAACAAAGCCTTTTCCCACAATTAAGTAGGGCCGGCTACATGGATTCTTCGCCTCCATTCAGATCTATCTTGAGTCAATCCCGGGCTCATACATGGCATAAATAAATAAAATAATATGATAACTCGAACACTCCCCCTCACGTTGGAGCATATATGTCGATCATGCCCAACTTGAAAATCGAACATGAGGGACGCTTCTTCGACAGTGCCTTCGTGATGATATCTGCAAGCTGAAGTTCAGTGGAGATGGATGGAGTAGTGACCTTTCCTACTTGTATTACATCATGAATGAAGTGACAACCGACCTCAATGTGTTTGGTTCTCGCGAAAAACAGGATTTGTGGTAATGTATGTGTCCGACTTGTTATAACTATATAAAGGAATTGGAGTAACAACTAAGAGTCCAAGTTCCTAATAGAAAGAGACAAGCCATGTAATCTCACATGTAGCTTGGGTCATTGTCATGAATTCTGCTCATGCACTTGATATGGAATGCTTCTTACTTTGCCAAGTGACCATATTGCCCCAACAAGCATGGCGTAGCCTGTAATGGATCGAGGTCCTCAGGTGAACTAGCGTAGTCAGCATCTATATAGGCGGAGACATCATTGGGACCATTGACCCCATAAAAGATTCTACACCTGAGAGATTCATTCGAGTACCGAAGGATCATAAGTACATCATGCCAATGACTATAGAGATGTCTCTCCATGTGCTAGCTATCGCTGCTCATGGCATATGATATACCTGGCCTAGTAATAGTGAGATAGAGAAGTTTACCCATGAGTCTTATATACCGTGTAGTATCCTCAAATACAGGATCAATAGTCGTCGAATGTTTTCTCATTCTTGTAGGGATGCCAGATGGCTTGCACCCAAGTGTTCATCCTTAGTAATAATGTCTAGGCAATATTTCCACTGAGAGAGAAGAAGTCCATATGCAGTGTGTAATACCTCAATGCCAAGAAAGTAACGGAATTGGCCAAGACCCTTTGTGACAAAAACCTTCTAGAGGAAGGTCTTGGTCTCTGAAATGTCGGTTCCGTTATCTCCAGTGATGACCATATCATCAACATAGACAACAAGAATGATTGTGCCAGTAGACCGTCGTTTGACAAAGATAGATGAGTCAGATGTCGTCCTTTGAAACTCGAGAGTGCTTATCTTAGAGTAAGTCTGTCAACCCATGCCCTGGGGCTCTGCTTCAAGCCATAGATGGCTTTTTGGGCATATGCACTCCCCCTCGACTATGTAACTTGGCAGTTGCATCATATAAACCTCCTCGAGATCAACATAAAGGAAGGCGTTCTTCACGTCAAGTTAGAAAATGGGATGTGCCGTATTAGTAGCAACAGAAAGAATGGTGCCTATGGACCTCATTCTGGTAATTGGAGAGAAGGTCTCAAAGTAATCAACCCCATAGGTTTGTGTGAAGCCTTTGACAACTAATCTGACTTTCAATCTGTCAATGAACCCATCAGGAAACTGCTTGGTCGTAAAGATCCATCTGCAAGCCACAAGTCAGACTCCCAAGGGGCACGGTACCAGATCCCACGAACTCGGGAGGTAAGTGCATCCATCTCCTCGTCCATAGCATGTTGCCAATCATGGTCCCGCATCGCATTTTGATGATCTCTGGGACTGAAATAGCATTCAAGGCATCTGCAAACTTCTTGTCACAACTAGATAAACCATCAGTTGAAGTAAAATGTGACATAGGGTGAAAAGTACATTGTCTCTTTTGCTTGCGAAGAGCTATTGGAAGCTCCCCAGGTAAATCTGGTGTAGCAGTGGTGGGAGCACTTAAAGGAGTCATTATCCTACATAAAAGAAACAAGCAAAGGAACATATTCAGGTGTAGTGCTGTACTTGCGAGTATAAACAATTGGTGGAGGAGGAAGGTCCAAAGGGATGCCACCTACAGTCTGTGTGAAGAAGCTTGTCTACTCAAAGAAAGTGACATCGGCAGATATATAGTATCGACATCCAAAAGGATCAGAGCACCCAAGAAAGACACACTTGATGGTCCTCAGTGACAATTTGCCAGTTGCATGAAAGCTGTGAACAAGGTTGCAGAAATCGGTAGTCGGTACTCGGTCGGTGGGGTCACTGACTAAAGATTAATCGGCAGTCGAGCGACTAATCGGATTTAGTCGGCCATTAGTCGGTTTTGAATTTTTTTATTTATTTTTAATATATAAATCATTTTTTATACATATATTCTTATATATTTGCAATATAAATCGTTTTTTATACATATATCCTTATATATTTGCATAGATTTGAATATTTTCTATACTATTATAATGAAACAAAAGGAGTAATTGACTTTAAATATAACATTAGGCATATTAGAATAGGTTTGATTTAAAAAAAAGCAAAAAATAAAAAAGATAAAAAACCTCTACGTAAAAGTCAGCCGAGTAGTCGCCCGACTAGTCGGCCCGATTAGTCGGGTTGACCGACTAATGGCCGACTAGGCCTAGTTGAGTTGGCTACCCCCCCCTCCCCCGACTCGACTAGTCGGACCGACTAGTCGGCCTAGTCGGCTAACTTTTACAACAGTGGCTGTGAACATTTTCAACGCAACCAAAAATTCTCAGAGGCACACGAAAATGACTCGGTAGGGTATAGTAAAGATAATAGAGTCCCCCCCTTTGAGAATTGAAGATGGAACTTTGTTGATGAGGTAGACGACAATAATGATGGCATCCCACCAATAGTGTTTGGGAACATCCATTTAACTAAGAAGAGATCAGGTAATATTAAGCACGTGTTGGATTTTCCTTTCCGCAATGCCATTCTGTTGCGAGGTATAAGCATTGTTTTAAAAACGCACCTCGAGGCGCTGAGGCGTATGCCTCGAGGCGTTTTTCAAGGAAAAACGCCTCGAGGCTATAGCCTCATGCAGCCTCAATGAGGCATGCGCCTCGAGGCTTATGAGGCGCTGCCTCATATATGGGCTGTTTTTTTTTATTTTTTCTGCAATATTTTTTCATTTCCTTTTTGATTGTGAACTTTTCATCTTTCGTAGACAAGTATTTTCAAGTTTTTAAGCTCATGATTCACTGAAATGCATTTTTTTAATTTATTAACATATTAAGCTTATTTTTACTTTGTTATGCATGTTTTTTATGAATCAACATGAACAAAAATTGAGTCTTGAGTCCTTAAATCTAATGCCTCTACTCTTTAGTATGAATCACACATGAATCTTATCCTTCTCAATTGAATGACATGTATCTCATCTAATTTTGAAAACGGTATGTTACATCTAGTCCCTTTAGTTAAATTTTATTCAAAACTTTAAATTTTGCGGAGAGTTACCCTTATTGTGCTTACATATCCATATTTACTTGACTCCTTACAAATTTAGAGTTAAAAAAAAGAGAGTTACATAACAACTTGGATGTTTAAACCATGATGTTAGCCTTGAAATATCATGGAGTTATATATTTAATCATAATTATTTAATTTCTAAAACTTGAAAATTGTAATTACGACTAATTATTATATTTTATGAAAAAATTTCTTTCACGAGTGAGGCTTACGCCTCGATACGCCTCGAGGCTTACGCCTCGAGGCAATACTAGGAAAACGCCTCGATACGTCTTACGTTTTTTAAAACCTTGGGTATAATGACAAGAGGTTCGGTGAACAACCCCCTGAGACGTAAAAATGGATGTCAAGTCCTATTGGGTAAACTCAAGGGCATTGTCAGTTCGAATAATCTGAACATTTGTAGAAAACGATGTTTAACATATTGAAATAAATTTCTAACAATTTTATTAATCTCTGGAATGCTCCTTTATTAAATTCATCTAAGAAGATCTACTATAATCATCCACAAAGACAATAAAATAGTGATGACCAATCAATACACGGACTGGACAAGGTCCCCAAACATCACAATGAACAAGACCAAAAAAACCGATATTGTGCGGCTCAGTACGAACAGGAAAAGAAGCTCAATGATGTTTTAAGAACTCACACACATCGCACTCAAAAGGCTTGAGTAGAGAGTTCAAGGAACATCATGGGGAGAGCTCTGGCAGAAGGATGCCTAAGCTGCATATGCCATAGGAGTGGGTCTCCAAAGATGGATTCATCACCAACAAGTTTGGAATCCGACGGTATGTCAAGATGATTCAGACCATTCTTCTCATAATCTCCATTAAAAATTTGTCTCGTCTAGATGTCCTGAAAATAGCAACATAATTCATCAAATATCATACGGCAATCAAGCTCGGCACAAAGTTTGTGAACAAACAATAAGTTGAAGGAAATCATGAGCACAGTAAATTCCAGATAGTCAGAGCTTGGAGGAAGGACCATTGGCAACTCTAACCGACTTCACAAAGGAAGAGGGTATGGGGGAGGTTAGTAGACTACCTTCTCTAATCAGATGAGTAGAAGCTCTAGAGTCAATGATCCAAGCCGAAGTAGGAGTGATGACAGGGTTGGCTACTGTACCTAAAGCAGTCGCCAGAGAAGCAGTGGTAGTCTCACTAGAGGTAGTGGACCCTGGAGTCTGGAGAATATGCATCAAACGTGAGTAATCTGCATTATTGAGATGTACCGTCTTGCCACTAGAGTTTGTAGTAGTAGTAGTAGACGTCTCATCCACATCATAGGTGTCCTCATAGGCACTATTGGTGTTTCTATTAACATCATTCGGATGGATGGTTCCAACGACAACAGTGAGTGCACTGTGGAAATTGTGCGGTAGAATCACGCCCACGACCGTGGCCGAAGTCACGTCCACATCCAAATTCTCGTCCACAACCACCCACCGAGTCACGATACCGTCCTCCTCTAAAGTTGTATCATCCTCTCCCAGATAAGGCGATGTGTGCAAAACTCTCTACTAGAGCTAAGATTGGAAGCATGGTAGCAAATGGCTCCAGTTCCTCATGATGCCCAAAAATGACCTTCATTGTTGGTAGTGTATCTGATATAAGAAATCGATTCTTCACTGCCCAATATCTAGAATGCGGAACATAAAGAAAATGATACACTTGTCAGTCTGAATGCTCTTGTACTTGTTTGGTATAACATGAGGGCTGAAATATCGTAAGCTCCTCATACATGCCAGGGAGATGCTTGTAGTACTCAACCAAGGTGGAATCACCCCGAGATGCAGACCAGATCCGCCTATAGATGTCTGCAAGATGTGACTTTATCATCATATGGGAGTATGTCTCCTCAAGACCCCCCACATCTCCTTTGTTGTGTCCTTGTAGAGAATATTCAAGGCAATATGTGCCTCAACGTTATTGGTCATCAAGTTGATAACCTAATAGTTGTCTGTCTGTCAGTTGTCATAGTCATTGTCCTTCTTATCGGGATGAACTTTTGTCAGGATATAGAGTTTCTGTTGACCGCCAATGAACACCTTGAAAGAACGAGACCAGAGCACGTAATTTTTTGTGCCCTTAAAGTTTGATAGTAGTGCCTTACACCATCATGTTTGTGGCCAAAGGTTTTGTCTCGATAGAAGTAGGTGCCATAGTGATCATAGAGAAGCAGAAAGTCATGTGATCGACTAAGTATGCATACGATGGTTGAGAAGTGCCCTAGAACTCATGTTTAGATGTGTAAGATGTCTGAAAACATGTTGCACAACAGATCAGGAGGTCCTCAAAGGTCCGGGTTGAGGCCTAAGAGGGCTAAATGGAGCCTTAGAGGCTTAGGCGATGATCCAGAAGGTCTTAGCGGAGGTCCAGGAGTGCTAGGCGGAGCCCTCATACCCTTGGCGGGGTGCAGCAGCTGCATGAAGGGGCTAGCGGTGCACCTAGCATAGGTGGAAGTGGTTTCGATGCATCTAGAAGGTGCAGCAGTCGCTGCACACGGGTGGAAGGGCCTCGCATGGGGCCCTAGGTGAGGAAGGAGGGCATATGCAGGCGCTCGAAGATCGAGAGGCTCAGAGGTGGTTGTGGGATGATTTTAGGTCAGAACCCCGATCGAGGACCGTTTCTCTAATACCATGTGGAGAAAAGAATGAAGCGTTGTGTAATTTCCATGAGTCTAGGGTCTCTTATATAGAGAAAAAACCCTATAGAGCTAACAAACGGAAAAATACATATATGACTCTGAAGGGTTACATGGCACAAATAAAATAGACAATATGATAACTCTGACAACAATGACACATCAACTTGACGTGACAAATGTGTTTCTCTATGGTGATCTACATGAGGAAGTCTACATGCAGCAACCACCTGGGTTCGCTGCTGAGAGGGAGTTTCATAAGGTTTGCAAACTGCATAAGGCTATATATGGTCTTAAGCAGAGTCCAAGAGCTTGGTTTCAGAAGCTCTCACACTTGATAAAGCAACAAGAGTTCGTGAGATCGACGACAGATTATTCCATGTTTCTTCAGAGGTCTCAGAGAGGTACAATTGCTATATTGGTTTATGTTGAAGATATCATTATTACAGGAGATGATGTGCAGGGCGTTCAAGCAACTAAGTTTTTCCTTGGTCAGCAGTCTGTAACCAAGAACCTTGGTGGTCTACGTTACTTCCTTGGACTGGAGTTTGCCAAGAACTAGCGAGGTCTTGTGATGACCCAGAGGAAATGAGTTACGGATCTTCTCTCTGAGACGGGCATGGCAGATTGCAAGCATGCCACCACTCCCATGGATGCGAGCATGAAGCTATATGATGAAGACACTGAGGAGGTAGACAAGAGGAGGTACATGGGCTCATTGGGAAGCTCATATACGTGACCATCATCAGGCTTGATATATCCTTTGTAGTGAGCCGAGAGAGTCAGTTCATGGAGCAGCCTAGACAGGCACATATGGGTGCAGTCTATAGTATCCGAAGACCTCACCTGTAAGTTTATTTAGCAGAGTCACATCCCTTACCTTTACAGCTTGCACAAATGCAGATTATGTGGGATGTCCCAAGGACATGAAGTCTACTTTTGGCTTTGCAGTGTTCAAGGTTGCAAAAGTCGGTAGTCGGTACTCGGTCGGTTGGGTTACTGACTAAGGATTAATCGGCAGTAGGGCGACTAATCGGATTTAGTCGGACTTTAGTCGGCTTTGAATTTTATTATTATTTTAAATATATTACTCATTTTTATACATATGTTTACATAGATTTTGTACATTTTTATACTATCATAATAAAATAAAAAAGTAGTTGAATTTAAATAAAACACTGAACATATTATAATAAGTTTGCTTATAAAAAAAGCAAAACATATAAGAATATGGTATCTCCAAGCAAAAACTTGGTCAACTAGTGTACCTAGTCGGAATTAGTCGGTACTCGGTCGGCCACCCCACTGACTAGACTAGTCGGACCTACTAGTCGGACCGGTCGGGTGACTTTTACAACCTTAGCAGTGTTCATAGTAGATGGTGGTCACCAAATCTAGTGATGAATCGAACTAAAGTGTCATGGCATAGGGGAATACAGAGATGATGTGGGTCGGATCTGTTTTGACTGACCTAGCTGTTGAGATGCTTCTTCGCATGTACCCCCAATGCGACAACTAGGCTGCTCTTTTCATTGCCAACAACACAACCTTCCATGAGAGGACCAAGCATATCAAGGTAGACTGTCACTACACTTGAGACATAATCCAGAAGGGTTTCATTCCTACCTCTCATATAAGCTCCCCGAACAGACAATGAACGTGTTCACCAAGGCTATAGCTAGAGGGCCATTCCAGAGATGTACCAAGCTGAGCTTGATTGATATCTACGTTCCAGCTTGAGGGGGAGTATTGAGATACTAGTCATCTTTTATCTTTTTTACGTATTCTCTTTTCTTTCTGTCTACACTGTGTAATTTGCAAAATAAGTTTCTCCTCTATATAAGAGAAGCCTAGGACCTCATGAATAGATAACTCATTGCATTCTCTCATCTCTCTCCATAGAGAAGCTTAGAAAAGACCTCTGCTTGTGTAATTTGAGAGATATTTGTTAAGCATTTTGCTATAAAAGGATTTCCCAATATTGCGTTGTCAATCAATTAATCAAAGTTTTCGGATAGATCATAGGTGATCGATCACTCATGAAGCATGATGGATCACTCAGCTTAGCATGATCGATCATTTCTGAGTGAATTTAATTTTGTTTTAAAATTCAATTTTTTAGGAATTTAAATTTGGGAAATCATGTCTTGCCACCATGGCTTGTACTTAGAATCCTTTTTTTCAATGTTTTGCCAAAATCATCTAAAAATCAAATATCTTAATTTCCGCTCAATAGTTGCATCCCTCCTCAGTATTTAAGGAAACCTTCAGCAAGCAACTCAATCTGCACATCTTCTTTCCACCAGAAAGTTCGAGTCCCCTCTCTTTCCAGAGCAGCAGACGCCTAATAGATCATCATATCCATCTGGTCGAAAACCGACAATCGATCACTAGCTCCAGGCTTATCGATCATCTAAAAAGATAGGTTCTTGTTTTCGCATTTTCTTCATTATTTCTTGGAGAATCTTGTTCTAACATGATGTTTTGCAGCTTTTGCTTCTCCGGGGCCCTCTACTGGTTATTACGACATACAAAAGGACCAAGAAAGGCTAGACATCTTCCGTACCCAATCCTTGATAGCATGTGATCATCTCTTGACTTTCTCGAGACTCACACTTTCCACCTATGGACCGATCACCTGGAGTGTCTCTAAAGATCATTGTTATGAGTTTGGTAACATCTTTATTCAGATGCTTGTTCTTTCTTTGACCCTTCGTTTTATCCAGATTCTCAGCACACCCTCATCAACTTTATCTCTCAATCGTCGGTCATGGAATTTTACGTTTACATAAATAACATCAGTGATTCCTCCAACTAACATCATTGCACTAATGTCCACTCGCATAGCTTCGTGGTGGATGGCTTGCTGATTACTCACATATTGGGTTGTCCCGACTCAGGACCAACATTTAGTGACTTGATGGAGCGCATTAATCATGATGACTATCATGATTGTCTCATAGTGTTGCAATCTCAAGCAGATCACCGCCCTTTGATTGCTCAGAATCTAAAACCCCTCATCGAATTCTGAATTGTGTTTTCTCTCTTAATTTATGGAACAAGACCACCAACTTGTCTTATGTCACCCACGACATGCTAGCCTTAATCTACACATTTGTGAATACCACCCATTCTGGTGCCATTTAATTCTATTGATTATGGTGACAGCCAATGTTAACTATCTCTCTCTTTGGAGATCTTGATCCCTCACATTTTTGCTTACTTTTTGTGATCGTCCCACAAAACTTGGTTCACATCAAGAAGGTCAGACCCTTTAGACTTGAAACAATCCAATTTAGCAGGAGTCCGATGACAACCCTCCTCTTCCTCCTCCAGCTAGACCCAGTCTTGTCCTTCCTACTCTTGCCCATCACTTCTGTGGTTATGCCCCCTCATATCTGCCCTAACTTGTCATATTACAACAAAGTCTGACTTACTAAGACTACCGCCTCTCCCCCAAACACGATTTCTCTTTATAGGATATGATTGACTCTCAATCCCTACAGTTCTACATGATTCATGAGAATGCCGACATGTCGATGTCTCACAACATCAATATAGCGATTTGGTCAAATGATTAATCACGGGTAGGACTGCTAATCGAATTGAACAGCAACGAATATACCTAAGTTCGAGTTCGCTTCATTAAGGAAGTTCGAGAGTTCGAGTTCGGTTCGATAAAGGTTCGACAACTTATGTTCGAGTTTGTTTGCACATTCGTTACCAGTATTTTGAAGCCAAACATCTTAAAATGAACAAGTTCAAAATTCAAGTTCAATAACAAAGTTTGATAGTTCGATAGTCTTAAATTTATGCCTTCTTTCTTCCAAACTTTGCAATCTAATTGATCCAGTGGACAACCAAGTCAAATAGTAGAAACGTTCAGGACTCAAAAAATGAAATAGCAAAGAAAGGTGGAGAACTGAACTTGCAAATAAACACTTCAGCTTAATTCAGTTTATTCAACTTTTAGCAAATAGGTGCAACCGATTAAATGCAATTAAAGATGCATCAGATTAAATTCAATTTAAATGTCATACATGATATTGGAATAAAAGAAATCAGAGAGATGGAAAAATAATCGGATCAATGTTCAGCCAATTGAAACCAAGATTTCCAGCACAGATTATCCACAATCTTGGTCGGGGGTTGTGTGGGGACGTGAATGCAGCAGTAACAAGAAGGGGTCTGGTGGCGGCACGCGAGGTTGTGGCCATGTTGCAGCGGAGTTGGGGTGAAGCGGGAATGGCGGCAATACATGCGAGAAGGTAGGTGACCCGAGGGGAAGAGAGGAGGGTGGGCAGCACGAAGGTGTGTCGCGTGGAAGCCAGGGCGCAGCGCGTACGCCATGTGGAGAGGAAAAGAAGTTATTTATTCCATTGGGCATAGGGTTTCTTATATAGCATGAAATCCTAGGAGCCGATAAGAACAAATTACATAAGTACGTCCAAATGAGCTACAATAATTAAATATGATAATACCAACACTCCCCCTCAAGTTGGAGCATATTTGTCAATCATGCCCAACTTGGAACTAAACCAGGAAACACGTTTCTTAGACAGAGCTTTTGTGAGAATGTCTGCAATATGACAATCAGAAGACATGTGGGGCGTGCAGATCTTCCCTTCTCGAATAGCATCATGTATAAAATGACAGTCAACTTCAATATGTTTGGTTCTTTCATGAAAAATCGGATTGGAGGCAATATATGTTGTTGACTGTTGTCACAATGTAGTGGAACAGGAGTAGATGTAGGATAGCCAATTTCATTTAAGAAAGATGTCAACCATGTAATTTCACATGTTGCTTGAGACATTGCCCTATATTCTGCTTCGGTGCGTGACCTGGACACCACAGCTTGTTTCTTGCTATGCCAGGTAACAAGATTTCCCCCAACAAACATTGTGTACCCAGTGGTGGATCGTCTTTCTTCAGGCGTGCTTGCATAATCCGCATCAGCATATGCAGTAATGCTGGAGTAGCCATTTACCTCGTAAAATAAGCCACACCCTGGAGATCCTTTAAGATAACGTAGTATCAATAGAACATCCTGCCAATGACTATAGCAAGGTTTTTCCATATGTTGACTTGCCCTGCTCACTGCATATGAAATGTTTGGCCTAGTAACAGTGAGGTAGAGTAGTTTGCCAACAATGCTTCTTTATCTAGTAGGATCTCCGAACTCAGGATCCAAGGAGATAACATGCTTTCGTGTTTCAACTGAAATACCTGAAGGTTTGCAACCAAGCATGCCTGCCTCTATAAAAATATCCATACAATATTTTCTTTATGATAGATGTAGTCCTTCCGATGTGCGAATTGCCTCTATGCCTACGAATTTGCGAATTTATCCAAGATCTTTGGTGACAAACACCTTCTGAAGAAAGTCCTTGGTTTCTGCAATTCCTGCTTCATCATTACCAGTTATCACCATGTCATCAACATAAATGGCTAATATCACTGTCCCAATACTCTGTCGCCTCACAAATACAGAGTAGAGTAGTCAGATACCATTCTATTAAATCCAAGGGTGAGAATTGTTGTGTTCAGCTTGTCAAACCAAGCTCGTGGGCTTTGCTTCAACCCATAGATAGCCTTGCGAAGGCGGCATACATACTCCCCCTCGACGGAGTATCCTGGTGGTTGTAGCATGTAAACTTCTTCCTCCAGATCCCCATATACGAATGCATTTTTCACATCAAGTTGGAATATAGGCCAATTATAGTTGACAACAATAGAAAGAATAGTGCACACGGATCCCAATCTGGCCACTGGCAAGGAAGGTCTCAAAATAATCCACACCAAAAGTCTGTGTAAAACCTTTAGCCACAAGGCCAGCCTTTAACCTGTCAATAGTGCCATCGGGAGATTGCTTGGTTGTAAAAACCCATTTGCATGCAACTGGTTTCACCCCTGTAGGGCATGGTACTAGATCCCATATATTTCTGGAAGTAAGAGCATTCATTTCCTCATCGATGGCCATTTTCCAACCATGGTCTTTTAAAGCCTCATTGTAGTCTCATGGGACATAAATTGTCATCATTGCATCTGTAAATTGTCTGTCACTACTCAAAGGATTGTCAGTGGATGTAAAGGAGATTATTGGATGAATAGTGCACTTCCTTTTTGTTCGTCGTAGAGCTATAGGAAGATCCTAAGGAACATCCATACGAGCAGTGGGAGGAACAATTGAAGAATGAACATCATCCTGTATGAACAGAGTTGGCAGAGGAATAGAGGGGTAGGTCGAATATTCCTTCTTGTGTATACAAGAGGTGGTGGTGGTAATTCTAAGGGTATGACATTGACAGGTTGAGTGAAAAAACTAGTTTGTTTAATGAATGTGACATCAACGAAGATGCAATAGCGATCTCCAACAGGATTATAACATTGATACCCTTTTTGAGTCCTTGAGTACCCTAGGAAGATACATTTGATAGCTTGAGTAGTCAACTTATCTGCAGTATGGAAATTACGAACAAATGCAATGCGTCCAAAATGTGTAGAGGTAATGAAAACTGCTTTCATTAGGATAAAGTAGTGAGAAAGGAGTAGCGCCCTGTAGAACTGATGAGTGAACTCTGTTTATTAGGTGAACAACAGTAAGAATGGCACCCCCCCAATAAGTTTTAGGCATCTTCATATGACATAAAAGGGACCTGGCAATGTTAAAAAGATGGTGAAGATTTCACTCAGCAATCCCATTTTGCTGAGAGGTATAGGCACATCATGTTTGGTGGAGTGTTCCTTGAGTGTCAAAGAAAGTTTTCAAGTTATGTGGAGTAAACTCTAACGCATTATCAGTTCTTAGAATCTGGATACACAAAGAGAATGCAGTTTTAACAAACTGAAAGAAAGATGAAACAATCTTATTAATTTCTGATCGTTCTTTTAATAAGTAGACCCATGAACATCTACTATAGTGATCTACAAAGACAACAAATTGTGACCACCTATAGCATGAATCGGACAGGGTCCCCAGATGTCACAGGGAACTAAAGAAAAAGGAGTAGACTTTCGAGGAACACTTATAGCAAGAAAAGATTTCCTGTGATGTTTTTCGAACTGACACACTTCACATTCAAAAGGTTTTAGAGTAGAGAGTTTGGGAAACATCGTAGAGAGAGCTTTGCCAGATGGATGGCCAAGACGAAGAAGCCATAACAGGGGGTCATTAGCAATAGAAATGGCTCCAGCAAAGGTAGAGTCTGTTGGAATGTCCAGGTAGTAGAGGCCATTCTTCTCATGTCCCCCACCAAAAATCTGCATTGTCTGAATATCCTGAAAATAACAATATAGCTCATAAAAAATCACACGGCAATGTAATTCAGAACATAATTTGTGAACAGACAATAAGCTCAAAGGAAAATTCGGAGCAGAGTGAACACCGACAAGTCATAATTTAAAAGAGAATTCCACAGTCCCAACAGAGGTAATGGGAGAATGTGCCCTATTTGTCACTCTAACGGATTTTATACTAGAGGAAGACTTAGATGATGTCAGTAGACTACCTTCTCATGTGATGTGAGTTGATGCTCCAGAGTCAATGATCCAAGTAGGCACATGAGCAGTTGTAGTGTTAGCAATTGTACATGATGGAATGGCTAAATGAGCAGATGAGGTAGCTTCATTGTATGTATTTTCATATTGCTGCAGTATTTCCATTAAATGAGAATAATCTGAGGCTGAGAGTTGAACATTCTGTCCATTAGATGCTTGAGTAGAATTATCTGTTGGAGTATTATTATATGGAAGATGGACTTGAGGTGGCTTCCCAAATTTTACCCAACATTTTTCAGAAGGGTGGCCAAGTTTCTGACAATGAATGCATGGTATGAATGTTCGCTCACATCCTTGACCTCGTCCATAGTCACGATCACGAGCCCCTCGAAATTGTAAGCGACCTCCTTGCTAATGGGATGCAAGAAATCTGAATGTCTCAGCAGGATGTTGATGCTGAACCTGAATAGTAGAATTCTCAATTTATTGGAGTCGTCCAAATATTACCTTGATCGATGGTAAGGTATCTGAAGTAAGGAACTATTCTTTGACATTCTGGCAGAGAGTATGTAGTCCAGCAAGAAAACGATACACCTGCCATTCTGATCTCTTAGTTACTTGTTTTGAGCAACATGCAAGTTGAAATATAGCAAGTTCTTCATAGAGTCCCATGAGCTGACGATAATATTCCACTAAGGTAGATTCTCCCTGTAATGCAGACCAAATCCTCATATAGATATTTGTTAAACGTGACTTCGTAGTTTGTTGGGATTATGTTTGTTCTAACTCATCCTACATCTCTTTAGCCGTACCTTCGAACAGAAGGTTGGCTGCAATATGTGGTTCGACGTTGTTCGCCATCCGATTAATCACTTGATAGTTTTTTGTAAGCCATTATTCATATTCTTGATCTTCCTCTTTTAGAGGATCTTTAGTCAGTATTGAAATCTTCCTCTGACCACCAATAAAGACCTTGAATGCCCGATACCATAGCACATAATTTTCTGTGCCTTTTAGTTTGATAGAGAAGTACCTGCATCATCATATTTGATGCGGAAAATAGAGGTTGTCTCAGTAGGCGTGGCGACCATTGTGGTCAATGGTAGATAATCGCAGAGTTATCAAACTTATTTCAATCAAGCATGGACGAAATGCATTAATCAAGCATTGAAACCAAGAACGTTGTCCGAAAGAAAATTATTTAGTGTGTTACCGAGACGAGGCATACGATTGCTGGCAGCGAGATCTCTTCGAGATCTCCTGGCGGTGACTTGTGATGGGAAGTTCCCACAAACGCCAGAGATGGGCGATAGCTTTCAAGATCCCCAGCAGTGATGCCCAAAAATGGGATTGGAAACGTGCGGGATCTGCGCGAGCATGAAGTGCCCTAGCAGGATCTGGGCGAGCAACACCCGAGCAGGATCTGGGAGCAGCGATAGCCTTGGCGGAGCCCTGCGCGAGGCCCTAGATTAAGAGAGGGCCCGCGCAAGGGAGAGAGAGGCTTGTGGCGGCATATGGAATTACTTGGCCAAAGCCCCAGTCTAGGACCGTTGCTTTAATACCATGTGGAGAGGAAAATAAGTTATTTATTCCATTGGGTGTAGGGTTTCTTATATAGCATGAAGCCCTAGGAGCCGATAAGAACAAATTACATAAGTGCCCCCAAATGGGCTACAGCAATTAAATATAATAATACCAACATGCCCAGATATGGACGTAGTGGTGGCAGATGGAAGGGAAAGAAACAAGAGGGAAAGGTTAGGGACTTAGGGTTGGCTCTAGGGCTT
The DNA here is from genome assembly GCA_037367405.1 of Ottelia alismoides. Classification (NCBI taxonomy): domain Eukaryota; kingdom Viridiplantae; phylum Streptophyta; class Magnoliopsida; order Alismatales; family Hydrocharitaceae; genus Ottelia; species Ottelia alismoides. Next base: position 140,897 of record JAZKJV010000922.1, on the reverse strand, counting down.
CGTTGGGAACTTAGGGAAAGAGAGGAAACATCGATAGTTTTTTTGTAACTCTGTGGTGTACGAGCTTACTTACCTACTATCAATTGTCAAGTCATTTCTAATTATTTTTCTGTGGTTCACATAATACGTACCGGAACTTATCTTTTCGCCATATGTGTTGATATACATACATATATACGTCCAAAATAGGATTGCAGTGGTGCATATATATATGGAAAAAATGGGGCTGCCTCCGCGCCATTTTTCCACAACTTTTTTTAGTTTTTTTGCAAAATATCACCATGTATATTCATCTATATATCCCTCCAATGTCATTCAAAATTTGTCAGAAACAGAGACTCCTATGCCCTTCATCTAGAACATGTAATTTTAACGGTCTAAACATTAATGTAATCGACATGTTCTAGATGGAGGGCATAGATGTCTCTGTTTCTAACGAAATTCGAATGACATATTGGAGGGATATATAGATGGATACACATGGTCATATTTGTCAAAAAAATAAAAAAATTTGCGCAAAAATGGCACGAGGGCAGCCCCATCTAACCCTATATATATATTACAACAGAATCCCGAATGGATATCCGGAAACTGTAACCCTTCGATTGTAGCTTTAAGTGCAGGGCATCCAACATCTCCCTTATCTTGTTAAGTAGAATAATATTTTTACAAATGATAAGGACGTTGGATTTTTGTTTGCATATGATATAAAAGAAACGTGTTATTGATGATGGATAAAGAAGAAGAATCATCTTGATTTTGCAGTGCAGCTTGACTCTGTACAACATATGTATATTAACAAACCTAATGATATATACACACAAGATATATATATATATATATCTGTGTGTGTGTGTATGGGTTATCAAACTCGAACATTTATCGAACGAGCTTATACTATGTTCATGTCTAGTTCATTAAGCTATCTAACTAAATTTTAAAGTTCATATCATTAAGTAGCGAACGAACAATTTTCAAACTATTATCGAACGAACTCTAATCAAATACAAACATATTCTATTCAATTAGCAACCCTAATCACAGGTCGAGCTCTTCTACAAGCTCTCTAATGATGTTCAACGCAAGAGTCTTTCTTTAAACCCTCTCTCCTCCAAGTCTCACACCAAGCAACCTCCTTGTCGCCTACCTCGTCCATTGACTAGAGCACCTCCATGTCTCACACCAAGCAACTTGTTGATATGGATTAACAATCATCGAGATCCTTTTAAATCCAAAGAATTTGTTTTGACAATGTAAAGTGCTCTCGACATTTCAAAATTATAAAGGACATGGTTCGCTACATAATGGAGGAAGGTAACTCTATAGGAGTATGACTCAAAAATATTTGATTACTTACACGAACTCAAGTTATTAGAATCGAGATGGATGCAGATATGATGATTGCCATCATTCCACTATCTGGACCCAAGTATTTCATGAACTTCATAGTTTCATATCATACGAAAAAGATGGAGTATATGAATGTTGAAGATGCTCTCCATGTTGAAGTCCTTTGAGGACATGATCAAGTGGCGAGACACTCTATTGAAGCAATGGTTGTTTGAAACAGGGAAACACAGTGGAAGTATGGGTCCAACATGTAAGAAGAAGAAGAAAGGTTAAAGAATTAATCATATTTCTGTAACCGCCACAAATATATCCAAATAGTTGGATGATTCCCACTACTGCAACAACAACAACAAAGCCTTTTCCCACAATTAAGTAGGGTCGGCTACATGGATTCTTCGCCTCCATTCAGATCTATCTTGGGTCAATCTCGGATTTATATCCAAAAAACTAAGATCCCTTCGTATAGTCTCTTTCCAACACTTCTTGGGTCGTCCTCACCCTCTCTTAGCCGGCTCAACATCCCAACACTCACATCTCCTAACCGGTGCATCAGTTGACCTTCTTTGCAGATGACCAAACCATCTTAAGCGGTTTTCTCGCATCTTATCCTCGATCGGAGCTACACCAACTTTCTTTCTGATTGCATCATTCCGAATCCGATCTTTACGTGTATGTCCACACATCCATCTTAGCATTTTCATTTCTGCTACAGCCATTCTCTGCACATGTCTATTGTTCACAGGCCAACATTCAGAACCATAAAGCATAGCAGGTCTCACGGCTGCTTTGTAAAACTTTCCTTTAATTTTTAAAGGAATTTTCTTATCACAGAGAACAGCGGAGGCTCCTCTCCACTTAGCCAGCCTGCATTTATTCTATTAGTAACATCTCCATCAATTTCCCCATCATGTTGTAAAATAGATCCCAGATATCTAAGAGAATCTCTCTTCTGAATGTTATCGTCACCAATCTTCACCTCGATTCCTTCACCATTGCTTCCATCAAAGGTGCATTCCATATATTCCAATGCATGATTCCCACTACTACACCAAGCTAAAATACTAGAAGCACGATTATCTAGACTACTTATAATCTTTAAAAAAGGACAGGTAGTTCATCTTCATATCTACATATATAAGCCATCATTGAAACCAACTTACTCGTTGGATGAGAAAGTAGTTGATTTGTTATATTTGGTGTCTCTACTAGACACTTGCAATTTGTTGCACTTGTTTTAAAGACCAAAAAACTTGATCTAAAGGAAGATGGCCATCAACATAGGATCCCAAATAATTTTTATAACGATGGTCATTGGAATATGTAGACTATCACATTCCAGTAGGAGAGTTCTTTGTCTTAGAGAATGTTTCTGTGATCCAGATGCTAGAATGAGTTCGATATCTAATTCTAAACTTGTTAGACATAATATTTATTCTAAGAGAAATATATCATAAAGAGTTATAATAAATATATTTCAAAAATATTCTAAAAATTCGAAAGAATCTATAAATTAGACATTAATGCTTCTAATATTGGAAAACCAAACGTTGAAGATAAAGGGAGGATGAAGATCTTTTAACAATGATCTAGCATAAAGACTTAGACATATGTCTATTTATGTAATCAATAAACAAGTTAGAGATGAACCTTTAGATAGTCTAGAAGTCCAAGATTTGCATATTTGTGAATAATGTATTCAAGGAAAGATGTTGAAGACACCCTTCTCCAAGAAAGGTATAAAATGTAAAGGCATAGTCGACCTCATACATACTGATGTATTCAATATCGCAACATGTAATTGATATCAATATTATATAAGTTTTATTTATGATCATTTGCAATACGATTTTGTCTACATATCACGCTACGACTCGCAAGTCTAAAACCTTTGAAAAGTTTAAAGAATAAGTGTCTTTGGTTTAAAATCAAACATGAAGGAAAATTAATGACTCGATTTGACTGAGGAAATGAAAACCACTTAGATGAATTCAAAAAATACCTTAAAAGAGGAATAATTTCCAATCTCACTCCTTCAGGTACTCCTCAACTTAATAGAGTTGCAAAGAGACACAAGTGGACCAATCTGGACAGTATGGAGATTGATGATGAGTAAAGCACAATTACCTCTCCGTTTATGTCATATGTCATAAAGATTGTGGTCCATGCCTTACACAAGATTTCAAGCAAGTCTATACCTAAAGCCCCTCATGAGTGTTGGTTTGGAACAAAGTCAAGTGTTAGATACTTAAAAATTTGGAGTTGTTTGGTTCACGCTAAGAACATGGATGCAAGCAAGTTGTGATCGCACACCCGAGAGTGCTACTTCACTGGGTATGTAAAGAACGGTATTTGATGTTACTTTATGATCATGAGACTCGAAAGGTATTTGTCTCTAGAGACAAAAATTCTTGAGTATGATTTCCTTAAGAGTCAAGATAACAATGAAGTAAATGAACTTATATAGTCTAGTGAGATGATGAAATTCCTATACCGAAACTTGAAGAAACAATAGAAGATGACACACATATAGCTCTTTGAAAGAGTTCAAGGTTGGTAAGACCATTGTTGGAGCATATGCATCATATGTGGTAGATGGGTAATTGGATCCTTCCAGGATCAAATTACCACATCCAGTTTAGTCCCACATCTACCAGTGGTGGGACTTGGAGGGTTTGTGGAGGCTATATAAGAAGCGCCAGACCTCCTATATCAGATGAGAAAGTTGAATGCAACAATTAGCCCTTTGAGGTGTTCTCCCGTGATTTCATCCCGCTACTTAGGGAGTAGGGTTCCACGTAAAATCCAGGTGTTCGTAATGTTTATTCTATTATCTTTGATTACTCATGCGCATTTCATATTTCTAACAGGGTATCAGAGCCTATGTTAGTTTTCTAACATGGTATCAGAGCAGGTTCGATTCTCGAGGATTTACTTCATGTTCATGATTTGTTCAATATTCAATTCTTAGTTATTGGAGATTGTTTGTATTATCATGTTTGTGATCAAGGCTGATACTCAGATCTAGGATTTCTTGAAACCCTATTTTTCTTTGGTCATCGCCAACGTCGATCCGATCATCTCCATATTCTTGTTAGGTTTCTTCGTGAAACCCTAAAGTTTATTGAAAAAGTTCTACAACATGAGACACCTCATCTTCGGCAGATCCAGGACGACCTTTAGGACCACCTTCCAATGGTGGTGATGCCTCTCCATGCTCCTCGAGGTCGCAGACAATACTGACATCCTCTTCCAATGGTGGCGATGCCAGGAAAAAAGGTCGTGTTTGCTTCGCTGCTAAAGAGTCACATATTACAGATGAGACCGAGTTCGTATCTAGAAGGGTTCTTGAACACGAGAGCATCGCTTGTCTATGCATCTCTTTGGATCGAGTCAGGCAGCGAGAAGGGTGCCCAAACGACATCATGCCCTTATTTCGGTACCATGAAGGAAGGCAACCCTCTATAAACGAAGTCCCCTATGGAGATGGGGGCGACGCTCCAGTGCCTACCTTCGAACTCCAGGAGACGATGCTCCTTCAACACGCCTCCTCTCCAAACTCAAGATGGTGGCGCATCTCTGCCCTCATTTTCCCAGGCAACGATGCCGCTAATCCTCCAGGTGAAACAGCTCCACGGCGGAAGCTTCTCTAGACGGTGATGATCGCAGGAAGCAACTCGGACACCAAGCGATCCAAGTCAGTGTTGCCCCACATCTCCAAGTCGTGCACGTCTCATAAGGGAGGCGTCGCCATACCTCTATCGCATGCTCCAGCAGCTCACCCCCATCGATGCAGTTTCAGGGGGCACTACTTCAAGAACCCTACTAGGGACGGTGATCTTTGAGAGAGGGATATGGTTAATCCTTAATCACCCTAGTAAATTGTTGAAAATTAAGACTTGTACATGTGTTGTAGTCGGGCAATCAGAATCAATCAAGAAATTAATTATAATTATTAATTAATTCAATTAATGCAGAGTAGTTTATTGTTTATTTAACCTGGGCAAGTCCCAATGTCGACTCAAGGGGGCAAAGGAATAACCTAGATTTAAACCTATCAGATTTCAAGCACGATTTTTGAGGCGGAATTTTTTGTGTTTTTTTTGCAATATAGGGATGTAAATGCAAAATCGACCAATTTTGAGGACTAAAATGCAAACAATGATCAAACGTGGTCCAAAAATTATGAAACTTGGTCGGGATGCAAAGAATGATGAAATGAGCACACTGTAAATTTTTTTGTAAGTTTTTGATGTGAAATAAATAAATAATGAATTAAATATGCAAGCATGGTGATTTTTAGCAGATTAATCTTAACAAATAGCAAATCAACTTATTTCTTGGAAAGAAAATTACTCTAGATGAGTCTGTGTGAGAGATATCCAAAAACAATATTAGATCCAAAAAAATAAGTATGGAATATTAAAAATTAATTACTAAAATCAACGTTTAATTTATTGCGACTTCCATATGCATACAAATGTTATGAAATTTGGGCAAAATGTAGAACATCAAACTCTAGCCACTGTAAATTTTTAAGAATTTTCAGAGCAAAGATTAATTTAATATTAACTTCAGAACACAGTGTGGGTAAAATATGCAATTTTTCATCAAAATATTTATATTAAATAAACCGTAGCTCACAACAATTCTATAAATACTCACAAGAAAAAGAAATAATTGTTCTACACAATGCAATTTTTAGAATAATAAAATGATGACGAATGATTGTTCAAACATAGATACAATGCAAGGTTCTAAATGAAATTACAAAAAATGAAACAAATAAAGAATATTCGATGCAATTATCGTAACCAGATAGGGTTTTATTGCAAAATGCCCAAGGGGGCACGTGCGCCTCACATTCCCTAGCTGGGGTTGGGTCTTCTGGTGACTGGATGGAAGATCTGAGGGTCACATGCAATGACCCCCACCCTCACGTGCTCCTCACGTGAGGTGGGGATAAAGACCAGGGGGCGTGCAAGTACGCAGACCGAGGGGGTCTGGGTGACTGCTGCCGACTAGGCGGTGGCGCGGAGTCGGTTGAGGCAGAACGACAAGGTCGAAGGCAGAGCTGGCCGTGGTCGCTACGAGATGAGGCGCCTGGGCGAGGCGGGGCGGTGGACGTCTGAGGCAAGGGCAAGGGCTCGGTCGACACATGGCCGAGGCTTCGAGAGGTGAGGCGGACGAGCGACTGCTCTGCTCTGTTCTGCGAGGCGGCGGGGCTCGAGGGCGGCGCTAGGACGAGCTCGGACAAAGCAGCTTCGAAGGCGGCACTGGAGCAGGAGGCATACGGCTGGTGGAGCCAAGGTCTCTGCGGTGGAGAAACATGGAGTGGAAGATGAACGATGGCGCTTCGTGCATGCGAGGTTCGCGCGAGCGGTGGAGTGCGGTGATGGATGGTGGAGTCGAAGCAGAAGCGGAAGAGAAGGAAAAGCGGATAGAGGAACGACAGAGAAGGAAAAGGGAAGAGGAAGGAGGGAGAAGAGATGTACCTAACAGGTAGAGCATGGGGAGAAACTCGAGTCGTCGGCTAGGCGACGAGCTTGACAACAACAGGGAGTTGTTGTAGCAAAGGAGGTGCTCCTCCTTTGGATCTCACCTGAGGTGAAGCCAGTTGTCGCCTACGAAAAGGGAGTGCACGTCTGTCACAGGTGGCTCCTCTGAGACTATGGCCCTCTCGCTCGAAGTTGGCGGATGATGATCACGACGCTCAGTGATGGGTTCAGATAGGAGAAGAGTCGGTCGTTGCTGGAGAGGAAAATGGATTTGGCAGGAGATAGAATAGAGGGAAGTGGAAGAAGATTACAGAGTGGATTGGGATCGAAGGCATTGGGCGAAGAAGGGGGAAGGGGATAAGGAGAGGTGGTTAGACAGAGATGAGATCGGAGATGGGTCAATGGAAGGATAGGATAAGAGAGAGAGAGAGGTGAATGGATGGTGGTGGGAGAAAAGGACGGTCGCGTACCTTTACCGCCGTAGAAGGCGAGCGGTTGCGCGCCTGCACCACATGGGAGAAAGAAGCCCTCACGTGCGAAGGGGGTGTCACGTGGTGGTGCACGGGGGTGTGGCCACGTAGCATGGATAAAAATTAAAATTAAAATTAAAATATATAATAATAAATAATAAATAATAAATAATAAAAAGAAATAGTGAAATAAATAAAATAAAAATATAATAAAATAATTAATAAAATAATAAAAGAAATAAAAGAAAAGAAAAGAAAAGGGGTGACATGAGATGACTCCAGGAGTTGCCACGTGTTGCTCCCAAAAAATCAAAATTTAATTTAAAAGAAAAATAAAAAGAAATAACAAAAGAGGTCAAATCAAAAAGTGGTCAACATGAAAGTTGCTTGTCTCGATGAGATCTACAACTTTCGTGAATGACCGAAAATCAAAATAAATCATTTGTACAAAAAAAATTTTCGATTGTATCCTATAGATATAAAATACTACAGTTTGTGTTTTGCGATTTTTTATCATTTTTGAATAATCAAAATAAAATCCAATAAAATATAGAATAAAAATATACGACTTAATCTATTTTTTTGGATTTTTAATATTTAAGAAAATAAAAAGATAAAATAAAGGGGACATATGTACAATATACAATAGGGGTCTGAAACCCAAGTTTCACATACGAACTTCGATTCTTTTGAATTTGGTCTTGTTTTGAAGGCAATTGAAGTACATTAATTCAAAAGTAAGTAGGGGTTCATAAGAGGTTGTATGAGAGAGATGCTTACGTTTTAAGGATTTTAATCTTGAACTAGGGTTTAGGTTTTATTGGCCAATTTTACAAGTTAGTATTTTTGGTATTTTTCATTTATTAGTGTTAATGAGATGTACACAATAAAGTTGGTTTCAGGTTAATTGGAATTAGCATGAATTAGTTAAAATGCATGAAATTAGAAGAAAATGCATGGATGATTATGAATGCAATATGAAGTGTTAATTTATGCAAATTATTTACAAGTGCCTAAAAGTTAATTTTATGCAGTTAACAACTTAACATGAAAATGAACCTAAATTCTCGGGACGATGCTCTATTTTCAGCTAATCAAAGTGATGAATCACAGATTCATCAACCCCTTATACCATGCTCGTCCTCGAGCAACTAAAAAATGGATGATTTAGTCGGATCAACCCCTGACTGTGCATATGGAATACAAGACTAGATTTGTTGAAAGACTCTCAATTTTAGTGATATCAAAATTCTGAGTTGAATCAAGCTTTAGTCAAAAGGTATACAACTTCTTTAGTTCTGAAACTCTCTTTGTTTACATATATAGTAAGAATATGACATTTAAGTGTGGATTGCAGTCACAAAAGTAGAGTCAAAACATCATCCAAGGTTCTGGTCCAAGAGACTTTCCTAAGAACCCAATCCTCAACACAGGGAATAAATCAGTTCTTTCATACAATCCACTGTCTCTTTATTTGTCAGTCTTAAAAGTATAGATGGAAGTCCAATTGATGGAGGGCATAGGTTTGTGTAATTTCTTCTCTCCCTTTCATTGGAACAAGGATCCTTTCAAACTCCTTATTAACTCAACGCATGTATTTTAGGTTGTTGACCAATGTGTCCGTCAAGAGAGTTTGAAGTCGTCTGCACTTGTTTTCCTGAGAGTACACCGAGGTGTGTCTTTTTTTAAGTACCTAGCGTACCTTCGACACCCAGACTTGTATCACTATACGATGCATAGCTCTTTTTGGGTGCTAGCCCGACTCCTTGTCCTAATAGCTTTGGTCCAAGTGGACATTTTGAAAAGGTTAGGAGTACTCACCTTTGGTGGAAGCTCTTTGAAGTTGTATTTGTAATGAGAGAACTTTTCTTTATATTTGAACGAGAGAACTTCTCTCGAAATTTATTTCATTGATGGTTGGCTAGCTCCACTGCTTTTACCAAGTTGGCGCACAATGATCAACACTTTATTTAGTTTCATCACACCCTGGCACAAAGTTTTATATCAAGAGATTAGTACAAGAACTATGTTCTCATACCGGCTAAAGGTGTTGACTCTCAGGTTTCATGAAGCCTTCATCGATTTTATCCAATCCTCGGGCATCATAAAATCGGATCCAAACTCAAATCCTTCGTCCCAGTTCCTCAAGTGAGATCCCAACTTATCCCATCATAATTGCAGTCATGCATGTGAGGTGTTGATCATATTCTAAGGCAGATACTAAGTATGCAATATAGCACACACATCTTTTGAACTTGGGAAGTGTAAATAATTAAGTCATCAACCCTAATGACTAAGGCTGGTTAACTTGAAATCTTAGAATCTCATAAACCAAGTGTCCTTGAACTTCACACGTCTTGTGTGAAAGTGTAAGTGTCCGGGATACATCCAACTAAGAATGCATGGATGAATGAAATGCTGATGAATACGATGGTGAATGAAATGTAAGACCATGGAGTGAACTTTTTTTAATGACAAGTTAGTCACCCACCCTGTAATTAAGATATAGACTTACGCGAAAGTACGAGCTATGGATAAAATATATACAAAGTATACACACATCCCTATACTTAGAGAGTGCTATGTCCTCAGAACACAAGAAGCGCAGAGAAGTCGTAGCTCGGGCTAAGCGTAAGGGAATGAAAAAGAAAAGACAATAGAAACCGACTCACCCCCTATACTTAGGCTTAAGTATAGAAGAAGAGCGAGAATGGGACGTATAAGAGAAGAAGTGGAGAGAAGGTTATGTACAACGGGTATCGGGTCCCCATATACTTAGGGGATTGAGTCAGCCTAAGCATGGAAGACGGGGCGGGGGTACGGTGGGATCTGGAGAATGTACAAAGAGAATGAACAAGAGAATGTGTGAAGAATAAAGATGAATATGTACAGGTGGTGTCCGACTGCTTTTATTCATGCAGGGTTATCTAATGTGTCTTCAAAGTGCTCGCTCTGCATGAAGTTGATGACCTCGACTTGGACTAACTGCTCTTTAGAATCAACATAATGCTTCAGCACTTGCCCGTTCACTGAAAATGTCTGCGTGTTATCTCCGAGATCTGCAATGTCAACACTTCCATCGTTGTGAACATCTGTGACAATATAGGGAACCGTCCATTTAGATTTTAGTTTCCTGTGAAACATCTTCAATCGAGCGTTGAACAAACCACACTTTCTGCCCAGGGACAAAGGTCTTATGACTTATGTACTTATCATGCCATCTCTTGACCTTGTCCTTATAGATCACATTGTTGTCATACGTCTGATTTCGGATTTATATTAGCTCGTTCAAATTCAGGTCACAGCAAAGCTTCCCTAGGTGACAACTCCAATTGATTTTCTTAATTGCCCATTCTGATTTGTGAATTAATTCAGCAAATGGCATAGTATGGCATATATCATCTTAAATGGTGAAGTACCGAGTGGAGTCTTGTAGGCCGTCCTATAGGCCCAAAGAACCTGGTCCACAAGCTGAGACCAGTTCTTCCTATCAGGCGAACCAACTTCTGAAGAATGGTCTTCATCTCTCTATTAGAAACCTCTGTCATGCCATTAGACTGTGGGTGCTACGGATTGGTCACTCTATGCTCAAACTTATAGTCCTTGGTCAATGCTCTCATCTCTATGTTCACAAAGTGGCTACCCCCATCAGAAATCAAAACCTTTGGCACCCTGAACCTTGCAATGATGTGATCCTTGATAAACTTACAGACAGTCTTGTCGTCTGCTGTTAGGGTCGAGAAAGCCTCGACCTATCTTGATAGATAATCAACCGCCAACAAGAAGTACTGACGTCCATTGCTGTTGGAAAGGGATCCATAAAATCAATTCCCCATGCGTCAAAAACATCACAGAAATTCATCGATTGCATGGGCATCTCATCTCTTTGACGAACAGTCCCTCACATTCTTTAACAAATACGGCACGACCGTACAAAGTCAATGGCATCTCTAAACAGGGTCGGCCACATTGGAGTACCTTGTGCACGGTTCTCTTTCCCGAATAATGTCCTCCAGCTTTGAGTGTGTGACAGTGTGTGAGGACACTCGGGTATTCTTCCTGAGGAATATACCTTCATCAAAAGCAATCCGACCCTTCAAAGAAAAGGAATGGATCGTCCCACTGGTATCTCCTCGAATCTGACTTAAGTCGGTCAATACCGCTCTTAGGCCAACCTTGGGGAACCTTCTTGGGACAAGATAGTTTACCATGTTGGCATACCACGGGAGTGAGTCATTGCACATACTGACTAGACTGAAAAGGTCTCACGAATTGGTTCAATATCAGGATAATCATTCTGCTCAATTCGCGAAAGGTGATCAACCACAACATTCTTTATTCCAGGTTATCCTTAATTTCCAAATCAAATTCCCGGATTAATCAGAAGACGCGTCTTCGCGTCCTTCTTTTCCATTAAGTACTTGATTGATGTGTGGTATGTAAAAATTGTCACCTTGGAGCCTAAAATGTAAGATCTGAATTTCTCTAGGGTCTAAACCACTGCGAGCTTTCCTTTTCACTCACTATATAACTCCTCTGTGCAGGATCTAAAACTTTGCTCGCACAATGAATCTCGTACAGGATCCCATCTCGCCTCTGTCTTAACACAGATCTGACAGCAAAATCCAATGCATCAGTCATGATCTCGAAGGAAAGAGACCAGTCGGAGCTTGTAAGATCGACAATTCACATATTTTCCTTTCAGGAGTTCGAAGGCCTCTAGATACTTGTGATCGACAATGAACTATCTTTCCCTAGGAGCTCAGTCAGCATGCAGCTGTTGAGAAGAGGAACAAATGAGATGTTCATTCCATCGAGGTAGGGAATCTTATATAGAGAAAAAACCCTAGAGAGTATAAGGGTTACAGAACCTGAAGGGTCACTGGGAGTTACGGAACTTGAAGGGTCACAGAGGGTTACAGAACCCGAAGGGTCACGGGAGGTTACGGAACCCGAAGGGTTACAAACACAAATGTAAATCTAATAACTCTAACACTCCCCCTCAAGCTGGAGCTGAGAAAGCTACAACTTGTAACAAAAAGAAAAAGTATACACCATATCTTCACATGATGCATCATAAGAACGTGTGTCCTCTACTGGTAGAAGATCTCGCTCGAGGACGGGTTGCGGCTTTCAGGTCATCGGAACGTATCTTTGCCATGCATGTAGAGTCCTCGATATCAGGTCATCGGGAACTTATCTCTGTCGTACCTGCAGGTCACCGGAACATATCTTTGTCGTGCTTGGAGAATAATCGATGTAGAAGAAGTTCCAGCGCAGAGTAGTAGTCGGGTCGTAAAGAAGAAGTATAAGCCCTGACGAGGAAGTCGATGCTCGGTGAAGACTGATGTAACACCCATACCCCTAAAGATAGCCCACATCTAAAACTCACAAAGTGTGAGAGTGGATTATAAGTGGTGGAGATTACTACTTGACAACTTGGGCTTAAACATTTTGGGTGGTTGCCAACGGGTCCAATTGGGTCCGAACCCAACAAGTTGTCAGGGCCAGTTTTCCTCGATAACGGACCGGGGACCTAAGCCCGGGACGTTACAACTGATGATCTGAGTAATAGTCTGGAGTGTCGGTCTGTCATTCATGTAGGGCAGTAGCCATCTTGAAGAGTAATATCTGACTCCCCTTTCTCCCATACTTGATAGAATAAAGAGTATGGAACATCAAGTTGGGAGAAACAAAAGTTGGAAGAAATAAGTCGTGGTAAAGTAGGGGTTGTTGGGGTGGGGGGCAATGCCTTAAATGTCGGTTTCATGTTTTCCATTTCGGTATCGACCAAAACAGAATTTCGATGGAATTTCGGTGGAATTTCAACCGAAATTTCGGTCATTTCGGTCATTTTTTGTACTAGGTTCCCCATATTTCGGGCATTTCGGTCGAATTTCGATTTCGATTGGATATCGATATTCGACAGAAATTCGACCGAATTTCGCTGAAATTTAAGGCCATGGTGGGGGGCTGGGATGGGCGGGGGCTCCAGGCAGTGCCGGCGACGCAGGAGGTGCGGTGGAGCCTCGGGCGACCCTTTAGGTGCCGCTGGAAGTAGCAGCTGGTGTTGTTGGAGACTCGAACTGCCTTGTGCGGGAACATCGAATCCACGAGCGACGCAAGAGGTCCAGCCCTCTCTCCTTATCGACAGAGAGAGGGCTGGTGGTGGCGGCGGATTTAGGGTATCAGGCTTCGGTCTAGGACCTTCGCTTTGATACCATGTTTGAGAAGAGGAATGGATGAGATGTTTATTCCATAGAGCTAGGGTCTCTTATATAGAGAGAAAACCCTACAGAGTACAAGGGTTACAGAACCTGAAGGATCACCCGGAGGTTACGGAACCCGAAGGGTTACAAACATAAATGTAAATCTAATAACTCTAACACAGGCAATTTTCAAACAATCATGAATAAATCTTCAATAAAATCCAACATGCCCTAAGAATGACCACACTGACTTGATGTTGATTGGTGGCTCAAGTTTCTTGATCACATTCACCTTGTCAGGCTCAACCTCCATTTCTTTTTTGGAGATGACGTGCCCCAACACGATTCCCTCAGTAATCATGAAATGATTTTTCTCTTAGGAGAGTACCAAACTAACTTCCCTACACCGCTTGAGGACTTGATCCAAGTGTGCTAAACATGTATCAAAAGAATCACCATGGACCGAGAAGTCACCAATGAAGACTTCCAGGAAGTCGCCTACCGATGAAATGTGCTCGGGACATTGCAGAACCCGAATAGCATGCACCTGACCGCGTAAGTGTCAAATGGACATGTAAATATGGTCTTTTCCTGGTCCTTAGGTGCCATAGCTATCTGATTGTAGCCAGAGTACCCGTCAAGAAAACAGAAGAACACTTTCCTTGCAAGACTCCAAAATCTTATCAATGAATGGCAGACGAAAGTGATCTTTCTTGGTCGTAGCATTCGGGCGTCGGTAATCGACACAGACATGCTACGACATGGGAGATCATGTCGCGATCTCTACCCCCTCCTCATTGGTAACCATATGGATTCCTGACTTCTCGGGACATTGAGTGGGGACACCCATTTAGAGTCAGAAATCGGGTATATATACCATGCTTTGCACCATTTCTCAATCTCTTTCTTCACTACTTCCAGTCAGTGTTCACGAAACCGGTCTATGGGCCACATTTGCATCCGCATAAGCGTGTGAGACACTTTCAGCGTACCGATTTCATGAAGCCCTCCATTGTACGCCCATGGCGCATATGCGGGTTGTGCGGCCGCATATGCCCTCTGTGCGCCTGCTTTAGGTTAACGTAATTTTTTTATATGTAATATTTTTATTGTGATTTTTTACATGTTATTTTTTTATATGTGATTTTTAAGCCATCTATTTCATGTTATTGTTCTGAAATGTTTCAAATGTGCGTATGAAATGTGTGTTATAGTATGATTTGTGCCACGTTTTTTTATTTGTGCTACGTTTTTGTATTCGTGCCACGCTTTTTATTGTATGAGGAAATGTGCGAGGAAGAAAAAGAATAATGTGCGAATAATTTAGCAAACTAATTTAGTCAACTAATAGTTATTTTGAATGCAATATATTGGTATATGTAGAGTTTGATACTTTTGATGGAGAATCAATAATAAATATAATGACAGAGAAACATTATAATTCAACAATAGAGGCATTTATACAAATATATATTCACATATATTGGTATACAAGTTGCAACAAAAGTCGGTCCACTTAATTTATTATTAAGGGCATCATATCATTGTATCATGAATTTTAGTGGATTGTAGACATACATACTTACAAGTCTCACCTCTACATATTGGAGTTTATCGGTTAAATTATTGTCGCTTGATCATTTATGTTTCTTACTATTTTTATTATCACATTACTAATGTTATTAGTGTTAAATTTTGATTTTCTTTCGGATACTTGCATATTTTGGTGATTGTTGTCAATTATTATGTGTGCTAACTTTTCTATTGAATTATTGGTATTTGATTAATAGAGATTGTTTTGAGCTCTATATAAAAGTCATTTTTCTTAGAACTTCTGTTGGATCACAATTGTACATAAATTTAGTTTAGTAGTAGTCAATTTTGTATATATTTATTTATTTTTAAATAAAAAAATTAGGAAACCGCGTAGAACTGCATATACCCTCATATGCCCCTGTATACCGCTTAATTCGCTATTCGGTGACCAGTCCGAACGCATACGCATACCACTTTCCTGAACCTTTCTCCCACAGATTAGGGTTCAGTCTCCTCTGGAACTCACGGAAGGTCTCACATCATCCTCAACATATATGTGGTGTGAGCAGAGAGCGGGGTTAATCCCCATGAAATCCGACACTGTCCATCTAATGTCTTGGCGGTTCCTCTCAAGGACTTCCAAGTCCCAACAGCATGGACTCTTGTTCTGTAGATAACTTCCAAGTCCCAACGATAAAGGAACAACCTAGATTTAAGTCTATCAGATTTCGACCAAGGTTTTCGAGATGGAATTTTTTTTTTGTATTTTTTATGCAATATAAGGATGCAAATGCAAACCGACCAATTTTGAGGACTAAAATGCAAAAAGTGATCAAATGTGGTCCAAAAATTATGAAACTTAGTCGGGAGAATGATGAAATGAACACGATGTAATTTTTTGTAATTTTTTGAAGTAAAATAAATAAATAATGAAGTAAATATGCATGCAATGTGATTTTTAGCAGATTAATTTTAAATCAAACCAATTTATTTCTCGGAAATAAAATTACCCTTTGAGTCAATGTAAGAGTTATCCAGGAAAAATATTAGATCCTAAAAATAATGGGTGCACGGATTATTAAAAATTAATTAATAAAATCACGGTTTAATTTATTGCGACTTCGATATGCATGCAAATGTCATGAAATTTGGGCAAAATGTAGAACACACTAAACTCTAGCTACTTGAATTTTTGAGAATTTTTGGAGCAAAGAATAATTTAATATTAATTTCAGACCATACAATGGGTAAAATATGCAATTATTTACCAAAATATTTATATTAAATAAATCGTAGTTCACAAAAATTCTATAAGTACTTGCAAGATAAAGAAATAATCGTTCTACACAATTCAATTTTTAGAATAATAAAATGATGATGAATGATTGTTCAAACAGAGATACAAATACAAGGTTCTAAATGCAATTACAAAAAATAAACAAAATAAAGAATATGCAATGCAATTACTATAACCAGGCGAGGTTTTATTGCAAAATGCCCAAGGGGGCACGTGCGCCTCACGTGCCCTGGCTCGGGTTGGGCCTTCTGGTGACTGGATGGAAGAGCAGGGGTCGTCTGCAAATGACCCATGTCCTCACGTGCTCCTCACGTGGGGTGGGGATAGATTAGGGGGTGTGCAAGCACGCAGGCCAAGGGGGGGATCTGGGCAACTGTTGGCGACAGGGCGGTAGTACGAAGTCGACCGAGGCGGAACGACGAGGTCGAAGGCGGAGCTGGCCGTGGCCGCTGCGAGACAAGGCGGCTCGAGACGGATGGCCGAGGCAGGGCGGTGGGCGTCTAATGCGAAGGCGAGAGCTCGACCGAGGCTTCGAGAGGCGGGGTGGACAGGCAGCTTCTCTGCTCTGTTCTGCGAGGCGACGGGGCTCGAGGGCGGCGCTAAGATGAGATCGGACAAAGCAGCTTCGAAGGCAGCACTGGAGTAGGAGGCATGCAGCCAGTGGAGCCAAGGCCTCTGTGGTGGAGAAACCTGGAGTAGAAGATGAACGATGGCACTTCGTGCATACGAGGGTCACACGAGCGGTGGAGTGCAGTGATGGATGGTGGGGTCAAAGGAGAAGCGGAAGAGAAGGAAGAGCGAATAGAGGAATATAGAGAAGGAAAAGAGAAGAGGAAGGAGGGAGAAGAGATGTACCTAACGGGTAGAGCCTGGGGAGGAGCTTGAGTCGTCAGCTAGGCGACGAGCTGCTGTAGGTGCTCCTCCTTTGGATCTCACCTGAGGTGAAGCCGGTCATCGCCTACGAAAGGGGAGCACACGTCTGTCACAGGCGGCTCCTCTGAGGCTATGGCCCTCTCGCTCAAAGTTGGCGGATGATCATCACGGCGCTCGGCGATGGGTTCAAATAAGAGAAGAGTCGGTTGTTGTTGGAGAGGATAAGGGATTTGGCAGGATATAGAATAGAGGGAGGTGGACAAAGATTACGGAATGGATTGGGATCGAAGGCGTAGGGCGAAGAAGGGGAAGGGGATAAGGAGAGGTGGTTAGACGGAGATGAGATCGGAGATGGGTCGATGGAAGGATAGGATAAAAGAGAGAGTGAACGACTGGTGGTGGGAGAAGAGGGCGGTCGTGTGCCTTCACTACCACAGAAGGCGGGAGGTTGCGCACCTACACCGCGCGGGAGGAAGAAGCCCTCACGTGCAGGGAATGGGAGGAGAGGGGGAAGGGGGTGCCACATGGTAGCACACGGGGTTGCGGCCACGTGGCAGGGATAAAATAAAATTAGATATAAAAATAAATTCAAATAGATAATAATAAATAATAAAAAGAAATAATGAAATAAATAAAGTATAATATAGTAAAATAAATAATAAAATAAAATAAAAGGGTGTGACACAAGGCGGCTCCAGGAGCTGCTCCCAAAAAAATAAAAAAAATAATTTAAAGGAAAATAAAAAGAAATAACAAAAGGGGTCTAAATCAAAAAGTGGTCAACATGAAAGTTGCTTGTCTCGACGAGATCTA